>BKCH01001491.1:0-304184 GCA_008635985.1 Ficus erecta
TTAAACTAGGGAGAAAATATACATACATCCACTGCCATCACCCAGCCAACCCAGGACGGAGGGGGGAGAGAGATTTTTTTTTTTTTTTTTTTTTCCTTAATTGATGTCTTTTTTCCTTTTGTTAGAAATTTTTTTTTTTTTTGGGGTTAGATTTTCTTAAGGTTAATTTAGTAAATTGAAATACTGATTTTTTAACTATAAAAAATTGAGGATCAAAATGTCATAGAAAGTCATGTTTTTGAAGACAGTCGAGCTTTTCTTGGTGAGTTAGGTGGCTCTTGTTGTGCTATTTCACGTCATGCAAATAGTGCAGCCCACGACTTAACTTAGCTCGCTTTGCTTTATCTCAAACTGATGAGTGTATTTGGATAGAGGAAATTCCCTAGTTTATTTCTAATGTAATCATTGATTAAATCATTCAATAAAATCAACCAGTTCCAAATTTTTTTTCAAAAAAAAAAAAGTCACAGATATAACAACTTAAAAACCAATCGATCAATTAAGCATATTTATTAACGGCAATGAACTGATTCTTTAGAGCCATTTCAGCTATTAAAAAAAAGATAATAGTTTAAGGACAAATCGAGTAATCAAGCCTAATATATATATTAAGATTGAAAGTAGAGGAACACGGAAGGTAGAATGAGAATAATCTTATAGTTTAAAAAAAAAAACACAAAAAAGAATAATAATTAAAAAGAAAAACACTATCAAACAAGCCAAACAGAAAAATGAAAAAGAACATTTAATTTAACTTTGGGTCTCCAATTCCACAAATGAAACATATGGCTTCTATAGTTTATCCCCTTCAATACTTTTTTTTTTTTTCCCTCTCCCCTTTAGTAATTATTCTTTAAATTTTCCACCCTAAGTTTGATTTACGGGGGATTTCTAACATGTAATGTCTAACAAGTAACAACAATATGTCGTATCGCATCTCTTCACAAAAGAGAAGAGAAGAAACGACAACGACAGAACCCCATTTGCCAAATTAAAAAAAAAATACAGGCAAATCCTCCAATCACCTTCCTCCACCTCCACCGCCACTATATCTATATATAAAACCTATATATACACCTAAACATACATATAGCCTCTGTCTGACTTGATTTATATATATATTTAAGAAATGAAATTGGTTGCTTGTTGTGAGGAACTAGTTTTCCAGTTGACCAGACGGATGAGGAAAGACATGACCTCTGTCGGGTCACGCAGAGAGTGGGCAGCGTTGGTCTGCTTTGGAGTGGAAGAAACCACGATGGGAAACCCACGTCCTATTTGCCGTATTGCCTGAAACAAACCCCACATAAAGTACATCTCAATAATACAGCAAAAGAAAAAAGAAAAGAATAGAAAAAGAAAAAAGTACAAGTTATTAAAACCTGTTTGAAAACAAACTCTGTTTAAACTAAATTGAATTTTTTTCATCATGATTTTTATCTTTTTTCTCAAAAAATTATTTATCTTTTCTAAAAATTCAAAAAAATTTAAAAAAATTTATTATTTAAACTTACAAATTTTAACTCAAACTTACACACCAAACACCCACTAAATTATCAAAAGTGATAAATTAGTTTAAAATAAATATTTTAAATTAAAAATTAGTTAATTTTTTAAAAAATAAGTATAAATTTTTTTAAAATTAAAATTAAAATAAAAAAAATACTATTTAATTAGAATTAAAGTTAAATAACAAGCTAAGACTAAAATTGTAAAAAGAGCATACATAATAAGCATCATACGAGAAATTTGCTTTTAACTTTTTTCTTATTTTTTTATTTTTTAAGGAAAAAATTATTGTGTGTTTCTCAACATAAGATGGTTAAAATCATATAAAATGCATATAAAGCTGAACAAATATGATAAAAATATGATATAAGTAAAAATATTGCTCTACAGATTGAATAATTTTTTTATTCAACCCAAGAAATTCTAATATACAATAATTGAATTATAAACTTCCTATCAATAAATTTGATGAAGTTTCTGAAAGACTTTTTTTTTTAATGGAGAAATTCTCAAAGATAAAACCGTTCAGAACTTCACAGTACTAAAAATAACAATATATATTTATTTGACCCAAGAACTCTACAAAAATAATGATAATAAAGTAAAAAAAATATCACAAAAACATAATTTAATCAAGCCCAAATTTTTTAAGGAAAAAAAATTGTAAAGCAGATTTTGTACAAATATTTTGTAGGGGAATTATACTAAATAGCATTTTTTTTTATAAAAAATAATTAAAATAAATAATAACGTTTTAAAATATTTGAAGTACATAACAAATTTACTAGGTAAATAGAAAAATTTACAAGGCAAAAATAAATCATTTATCTGATAAATTTATTATTTACTGCAATTGACTTCAAATATTTTGAAAAAAAAAAATTATTTATTTTAATTATTTTTTGAAAATTGCTATTTATTTATTTCTATGAAAGTATCAACTCACAGTCATATTAAAACTAAAAAAAGCATATAAATTTAACGAGATTTAAGAAATATCTAATGGTCCAGAATAATATATAATAACTCAAATAGAATATATAAAATAAAGCCAAGAAATATAGTGCAACTACCATGAAAGCGTCTTCATCAGTTTTGTCATCTCCAATATACATAGGGAAGACATCGTTGGAGGCACTGTCATACCCAAGAGTATCAAGCAAGTATTGAAGGGCTCGACCCTTGTCCCAATCTATGTTTGGACGAATCTCTATAACCTGTTTTTTGCAATAAAAAATAAAAAATAAAATATAAAATATCAATGAATTGATATAAAAGCCAATTAGAAATTTAAAGCTATTTTAATGAACTTTTTCCATACCATTTTTCCTTCTGAAATCCTGAATTTCTTGTGAGCTTCCATCATGTTTTTCACCATCTTTTTCAGCAAGTCAACATCCTGCGTAAATTTTTTAAAATTGATAATTTCAGACTAGCATTTGAATAAACCTATGGCATTTTCTCAAGAAGAATCTTTGGAAACTTTCTGCTCTCGGAAAAATCACATCAAAAAGTAATCAAAATTAACAGATTCCCTTATATATTTAATGATTCAAAATTATAAGTCTTTCAGACATATGCAATAATAATTTAAAACAAAGCCCTATTGTATGGTATTTTTTTTTTTCATATAGAATTCTCACGATTAGCTGACCTCTTCATTTGCTACTTTCCGATAATGGACAGAGACACATGACTTGTTGTCTTCAATGATGGAACCTTTTATGTCTTTCGTTTTCTCTCTAAGATCTTTGATTATCTGAGAAGGGGGGAAAAAAAAAAATACACACACGTGATAACACAGATATTTATTTATTTATTTATTTTAAAGAAGTGATTTTAAGCTACAATGTCAACTTTATAAGTTCACAAATTATCTACCTCTTGAATTGTTGGAAAGAACTCTTGTGCAGGAAGAAAGTGCACAACCTCATTTCCCTTCCCAAAAAAAAAAAAAAATGCAAAGGAGGGAAAGAAAAATGAGAAAATTAAACTTCTGTTTGGCTAGAACAATATTTGAAGTTAAATTAGTAGCATTTAAAGAAAACACACATTTTCATCAGTGGCCCTAACTTGATGCTCGTGATAACTGTACTTTGAAGAGCCCGATGGGGTCGAAATGTCCATTCCATGACTTCCGGCATAGTGGACATTCTTCAATTGCACAAATTTAAAGACCTATTATAAAAAAAAAATTAAAAAAAAAGTACGAGTCGTAAACCGGACATCTTTTTTTTATTTTGTCGCCGAGGTTAGGAATGTCGAAATCGACGATTAAATTACCTTATCTCGGCGCCTTCCAGACACGACTGCAGTTGGGAAAGCAAGAGCAACTTCTCCAAGTGCAGACCGCATCTGCAGTATTCATTATAAATAAATTAGTTCCAAAGCAACTCCATTATGCTTTAAAAAAAAAATACTTAATGATAAAAAATAAAAAAAATAAAAATAAAAAATGAAGGGGCAAAAAGGGAATTGAATAAATTACCTCCTCAGTCATGAAGGCCTGATCAGGTTCCTCTACAATCTGGGAGAGAGTTCCATCATAGTCCAAAAACACCACCACATCCTTCCCCTCAGCCTTCTTCATCATCTCCTCGAAATCGTCCAGCGCCGACGGATGCTTCGCCTGCGATCCACCACCAAAATATATATATATATATATATAGCAAGATCACAAACACAAGAAACAAAAAAACACACACAAATGTATATATGTTCATATATATATATATGTGTGTATATATGATATATAGTGAAGAATTACCAGCCAAGAAGTGTAGGAATTCTCATCAAATGTTTGTTTCCTGATGGATTCATTGTCCTGCTGAAACCCCATATTTTTGGTTTGCTCAAGTCCAGATAAGCCTGTAGTTTAATACATATATATATATATATATAGACACACACACATACATACATATATAAAGCAAAAGTAGGGTTATGAAGAAGAAGGATTATTAATATAATGATGTGAAATCCGAAAAGTCCTATGATGGTGCTACAAGTGATGAGTTCCAACGTTGGCTGATTGTGGAATTCTTGAGCCAACAAAATGGTACTGAAAGACAGTTAAAAGAAGTTGACGGTTGACAGAGAATAGTACAAAAAGAGACATTTACTACTACTGCTACTATACTACCACTTCCACTAGGCCTTCTAAAATATATATATATATATAATTATATATATATATATTGGCCCATCAGAAACCAGATTCCAACGTTGGTAAGTCTTCCTTTGTTCACGAAAAGCAAACAAAGTACCTACACGATATCCTT
Source organism: Ficus erecta (assembly GCA_008635985.1). Lineage (NCBI taxonomy): Eukaryota > Viridiplantae > Streptophyta > Magnoliopsida > Rosales > Moraceae > Ficus > Ficus erecta. Next base: position 4,791 of record BKCH01001491.1, read on the forward strand.
ATCCCTTCCCACAAAGATCTTATTTTAAAACTCGTCACTTCATGATTTATATGTTGATTGTTTAGAGCAGAAAGTTGAACAGCATAAGTACCTTTGTTGTTGTCCTTGCAACCACACAAAAAAAAAAAAAAAAAAATCAAGTGTTTTATACTATCAGAATTATTAAAAAAAAAAACAAGTGTTTTAATCTATCAGAATTTGACACGCCAGAATAGAGTTAAAATCTCGTGACGACCAATATGCTCAAGCCAAAAACAAAACAAATGTGTGAGTGTGTGTATATATATATATATACACATATATATATTACTAGTTATGCCTGATTTTCAAAGGACTGGATAACTGAGATTGGCTCAGATAAACTTGGTCAAGCATTATACTACTTGTACAAAAATGCTACAAATTTTGCTTTCAGTCACTATTCATCATAAAAAGGAAGAAATGATTCACAATTTAAGAGACAAGAGAAAATTCGATGATTAATTCTCTGGAAAAATAAAAGAAAAAGAAAAGAAGAGACCTTTAAAGGCAATTTTATTTTAATGCTGGATAAGTTAGTAATTATTATATTTCTATGACAAAGTGCAAAATAGTAATTAAATTGAATACTACTATGTAAACTTGGCAATTTGTGAATAAGGTTGTATCTTCATTAGAGAGCATACAAAAATTAGGTTTCGCATCTTACACAAGGGCACATAAACAACGTTGTTTGGCAGAGAGCGAAAAGATCGGATGAATACTTTCCCATACTTAAAGATACGTAAGTAGCTGTTGCACGACAAAATGAGGAAAAAAAAATGGGTCCTACTTCACATGACAATGATCGACAACCATAGCCAACGGTCAAGGTTTTTTTTTTCACTAGTTTTCATAACCTAATAGAAACTAAAGGTAATAATTCTACAAGTCTTATTAACACTCTAATATGAAACATGTATACTATTTCCTTGATGTCCTATAAATGCTCATAATTAAGATTGCACGAATGGCTGCTCTTGTTTTTCAGTTTGTTTGTCAAAATGGGGACAAAAGGAAAGTCATAGAAATAGGGCATTTTTTTTTAAATTAGGGACAGGGAAGAGGGGAAAAAGGAGCTAAGCCAGTCAAAGATCTCTGGGTTCTGATTGTACTAAGATTGGTGATCGCACTGTAGCACCCACATTGCTATTAACTATTGCTTTAAAAAAATATTAAATTAGTCCCCATTGAGACACATCAAAACTTATACTATATTCCTTGGAACAAAAAAACAAGGAGAAAATACATTTTTTAGGGAAAATAAAAGTAAGGGTAGTGCACTTTTTTCCGAAGTAAAAAAGGAATCATCGATGTCATATTGTTCCTCATCTATTTCGTCCAAAACAAAAATTCATGGATTCACATCAATAGAACAGGGAAAAAAAAAAAAAAAAAAACCTTATTCAATTTTACATAAGAATGAGCTCACATAAAATAAAATAAAAACTCAGAACAACAGAATAAGCATATGTTTGGTTTTTTATCTCTATCTCCAGCTCAAAATTCCGATTCAACTTTTGTCTTTTTTTAAAAAAGTCAAAAAAATATTTAATTAGTTTTTAAAAGATAAACCAACTTTAAACTAAAATTTTTAATTTTAACCAGCAAACCAAACCAAACGGGGCCTAAACAACAAGTAGCTAGCCAAGTTTAGAGTGATAGTTTTTTTTAAGTTATGAAAATGCCCCTAACGAGCCTATGAGTCAAAGAGAGATGAAATTTTAAGCATGGGCAATAGGGTAATTGTAGTGGGATTGGTGATCTCCGTCGACCAATTTGACTATGCCATTGACCGGCATTAAACTTGCCCGGGAAAGTGCTAGAATGCGCCGGCGAGTAAAGGCGCTTTTGGCCACGTGGACCGTATTTAAACACAATAACAGCGCACGTTAGAAAAACCCAAGCGTAGGAATCTCCCTCTCTCCTCCTCACATCGCTCTCTCCGATGGCATAGAATTCACGAAACACAAAAATGGAATAATAATAATAATAATAATAATAAATAACAAACAGGAAAAACACAGACAGAAAAAATAAATCGAATGAATATAAAAAAAAAAAAAAAAAAAGTTAATGATATTGAATTCAGAAATCAGCCCCACTCGCATCCAAATAAGTCTGAATCATGCATCAAAATCGAGTCCTTCTTTTTCCAGAAAGAAGAAGAAAACCAGAACCCACGTTATATAAAATGGGGTTTTTTCTTTTTTCTTTTTCACTATTTTCGAATCAAAGGAAAGTAAAAATCTCACGTATAAACGTTAACAGAACCAAAAAAAAATGTTAAAAAACACGAATGCATGTGTAGATATAAACGAATATATATGTGTGTGTTCTATACAAATGTGAATGCATTTCCTATCAATCTATATCTATAAAAATGTGTATGTATATATATTTCTACAAAACGAGAGATGGGAGCATTGTAAGGAAGAAAGAGGAGAGAGAGAGAGAGAGAGAGAGAGAGAAATTCGTACCTTTGATGACAATTGAAAGAAGAAAAAGAGCTTGAAGATCTAAAAAGGAGAGAGATGTGAGAGAAGAGAGCGGGCCGGGATACAATTGGAGGGGTTATTTATTATAGGAGAACTTTTCCATAGACAATATATAAGGCAACCTCGCTATGGTCACGGGATGCATGCGTTATATCTCACAAAAATTTGAGCCCCCTAAAATGGATAATTTCTTAATGACCATATTAGCCTTGCCAAGGAAAAGGTTTACTTTAAAGAGAAGTAATCAGTTCATACATATACTTTTTATTTAATATAATAATCAGATAATAATAATTATTATTATAATTATAAAAAAAAAAAAAATGATCGACCTTTGGTTTTAGGGCTTGTATGAATCATTAGGGTGACTTGAGAAACTAGACTTTATAGTTTGTTCAAATGAAGAGGAGTGAAAATGAAAGGAGTTGCAAAAAATAAATAAATTAATTAAAAAAAAAAGAATATCAATAATGAAACCGTATGAGTAAAGAAGTATTAAAATGACAAACTATCTTCTGGGCAATTTACTAAAGTGCTCCATAATTGAATATGCAGAAAGGGTATGAAAAACTATCTTATGGACAATTTTGATTTGCTAGATTTTCATGAAGTTTTGTTCAATTATCATATTCTTGAAAGAAACAAATCAATATGATTTGGTTTGAAATAAATGTTGATTAGATTTTTTTCATGCCCACTACAGAATTTTCTAAATTATAAATAACTACTATAATCCCCCCCAAAAGATAATATTAAATAAATCAATAACTAGTAAAAGAAAGGGGGTAGTAAAGGGATTGAAGAAAATATGACAAGTCTGCAGATTGCCATGACAACAATTGGCGCAAATCATAGATTTATTTAGTTTCTTCGTTGAAAACGCAAATCCTTTTTTTTTTTTTTTTGGTAGAAGTTGAAAACCGAACAATAATTTTGACCACTTTTTTCTTTTGTTTTGTTTTGTTTTTGTTTTTGTTTTTTTTTTTTGCTAGAAAAAGGATCTGATAGTGGTCTCATCATTTCTCGTTTTTTAAGTTCACACAGACATGAATATTCTTCTGAATTGACAAGGGGTTCTAACCACTTAGATACCTTTCAAAACCTCCCTCCCTTTTCCCACCATTTGGATTTCCTTGTGTCTTAAGATTTTTCTTTTAATACTATAATAATTAAAAAAGATATAATTTTCAATTAGAGATGGTTTTTGGAAGCTCTTTTGTCCATTAAACAAATTCAAATTAATACATACAATCCCTTGCAAACACGACTACTTAGCAACAAATTAATCCCACAATCCCAATGAACTAAAAATCACTTATTTCCTTATATATATATATAAACAAAGATATCTGTGTTTGTATTAAAACGTAAGGTATTTCTCGATAGTATTAAAATTATTACTTGAGATGGTGGAAAAAAAAAAAAAACAAAATTTTTTTTGAAAGGAAAAAAAAAAACGAATTTTTAATAAACAAACAATTTTATTGTGGAAAAAAAAAGAAAAGAAAAGAAAGAAGCTTGTACGTGGGAGCAACCAAAGAGAAGAGAGGGCAATTTAATTTAGTCATGAAACAAATTAGCAAGGGTATCAGGAGATTCTACAGTAAAGTCCTCTTTTTTTCTTCCCTTTTATTGTTTTTGGCTATAGCTATAAATATCCTTCCATAAAAGAAAAAAAAAATCTTAAAAAAAAAAAAAATGAAGAAGAAAAATTAAAGTAAATTGAAAAGTCCATCAATCGCCATGGAAGCCGACTTAAGCTGGTCAGTGCACGTGCAACTTGATACTGTGGTTCCCTTCGCAGGGAAGCAGGCCCACATTTTCCAGTTGCTAGACATTTTCTTGAGCTCGTTTTCAATTTCTGTTTTTTTCAGTTTTTGGTCAAATACATCAGTTGTAATCACAACCCCACTAAGGAACAAAAGAAAAAGAAATTGAACTGCAAACATTAAAAATAATGAAAAAGAAAAAAAAAATGATAGAAATTATATTGCTTTTATTCTTGTAAGTGACGGTTTAAAAAGAGCGGTCAGAACTAATGGAACCAAATATAAATAAATATGTTAATGGTTTGAAAGATCATCTTTAGAATGATCCCATGAATCCTACTAATTTTAATACTTTATTGCTGTTTTTATTATTATTATTTGGCTGATATGCTTTATTTCATTGGAGGTTTGCTAGTCACTTATAATGCTTTTTTGCTCTGTTTGGTTAGAAGGATATAGAAGAGGAAGATGCTAAAAAAATGTGAAGGACGAGGAATGTGAATGGCGGAGAAGATTAGAAAAATCCTTTATATTAATTGGTAAGAGTAAGCGAGAGTTATCTTGATTGATGATATTTATCTATGTAATTACGATATTATCCTTAGAAAAATTTGTTAATGAATTTTTTGGAAGGTAAAATAGTCTTTTAAAATCTTAAGGTAATGTAATGTTTTGAAACCTTTGACTAATGTAAGGATTCTATTTGGTGAGTTTGGAAACTTCATCTCTTTATCTCTCCTCTCATTCTAGACTCTTCCTCCACCCCTATCCATCTCTCCAAGCAAATACACTACTAAAGATATTTCAAAGAATAAATATTAGAATTAGCATTGGGTATCTCATTGGAAAACAAAATGTTGAAAGAAAAAGGATTTTCCTTTCTTGATTTTTTTTATAAGTCTTGACAAAATTGATAAAATGGAATTTTCTCTTATAATTCGTAATTGGAGGGAATTACCTTCATTAATTTATTCTATTAGCAAGATGAAATGAACCTAATATAAAATACATACCTATTAAGAGAAGGAAGGAGGAAAGAAGGAAAGGCGTGTCACAAATAAAATGATAACTAAAGGTCTATATATATATATATATATATATATATATATATTAACAACATCTTCTATCTGGCAGTCGTATGTTCCATTACATATAATATCAAGATTAATATTATGTAACATTAATTTATAACCGTGTAATATTTTATGTTCCAAAATGTTACATATGTTACACGAGTTTGAAAAAAAAAAAAAAAAAAAAAAAAAAGTTACATCTGTCGTATATATACAACTGTCGGACAGAAAACTCAATTATATATATGTATATATACACGCTACGCATATAGATAAAGCTTTTGGTAATTCCTTAATGAAAAGGACGTTTTGGAGAGTAGGCTTAATTTGTTCAATGGGAATTTCCCTGGTTTTTTTATTTTTTTATTTTTTCTCTGGAGTTGATTGATTTCCTCGTAACGAGTAATTAATATGAATCTCATTATTAATATGGTTGACTGGTTGTATGTATAATTTCTAGTGATATCACATCTAACTTTATTATAAAATGTAAAGCTTGAAAGTAGAACCCTATATTCTAAGTTCAACCACAAAAAAATAAAAAAATAAAAAATCAGGTGATTTATTGTAGATTTCATGGCAGTAAATTTGTCCATGCATATATGGTAAGAGAAATCTACAACTTTATATCTATCTCCTTCCGATCTTTCTTTATTAAGAGAGAGAGGGAAAAAAAAAACGAATAAAAACTAAAACAAAAACAAAAGACGACGACAATAACACATACAATTTTTAATATCTCCATCTTGAAAAACTATGGAATTCCTCTATGGGAGCTCCAGCAAAATGGACATAAATCTGTCAACCTTTCCTTTTTTTTTTTTTTTTTTTTTTTTTTTGCGAGCTTCCAAACACAACGCATGTTGCAGGTGGACCGACCGACAATAATTTAAATGTAAGTGCCAAAGTGGCGAATTAGATCTTCTCCAAACTCAACTTATAATTAAATAAAATTTCTTAAATAAACTATGATTGTGAAAATTTTGTGCCTATACTTTTGAACAATAAAACCTTAACCCTTCATTTTAGTGCTCTCAACACTTGATCTTTCCATATCCTTACTTAATATAAATAACAAAAAAAGGCACTTGAACAACCATTTCACAACTAACTCCGTTTAAGGGCTTCTTTTTCATTTGAACATGCACTTTTCTTTTTCATAATTGATTAATCAATTGATTGAAAAAAAAAAAAACACACAAACAAACAAAACAAAAAATTGTTATGAAACCTATTAGCACGCACTACTAGCGAGTTAGGGTAGGTACATCGATGAGAAACATTTTCTACTTGTTCGGTATTTTATATCAATATTTTAGGTCTCATTTATACTAATTAATAGATTGTACCACATTATAAGTATTATAATAAAATAATAATTGAACACCTTTTTTGAGAATAGTGGGAAGGATAATCAAATCCTTTATCCTTCACACTATATTGATGAGTTACAAAATGATAAATTAGACTAGGTGATCTTTTTTAATATCATAATTTAATAAAATGGCCTAACTTTTTTTAATTTAGAAAAATGATTGTTTGTCATTTTTCAGATTTGGTTAATCAATGATTGACTAATAGTCAATTAATGATTGACTATGAAAATTGGTGATTGATTATTAAATTTAGTGATTTACATTAATCAGTGATTTACCGTAAGCCAATCACTGTTTGATTATTACGTGGTCAATTATTGATTAATCATTTAAGAAAATTAATTAATCATTTTACAAAAAATGATATTTTAACTAATTTTTAAAAACTTCGGTCATTTATTAAAAAACTTCTTAAAAAGAGACTATTTAGCTATAAATTCCTTACAAAATTTATAAAATGACACAAGAAATAAAAGTGTGAGATAATACCACTAATGCTTTTTTGTTCAACAAAAAACCAAAAGCATTCAAAATATTTTATATTTTGAGATCTTCGTAAGATTAGGAGCATAAACAAGTTTAAAAGGTACACGTAAATAGGCTCTATTTTTTGTTTTTTTGTTTTTGTTTTTTTTTTTTTTAAGGTGGTTTGTGGCATGAGTGGGCACATGATGGGTCATAAGTGGACAGAACCCACATTCCTTTTGCAACTTTTGTACATAATTTAATACAAAGTAAAGAAAAGGATAAAGTAAATATAATGTCCAACTCCATTAGTGATTGACTTACTAAAGTACAATTATTAACTAAAAAAAAGTATAAAGACAAAGGAATGTATTAACCACTTTAATTATAAACTTTATTGGCTTATATTCAACGTTGAATCTTTGTTATCGCACCTTCACAAAAGGTTGCAATGATTTTATAACAATGCGAAAATATTATCGCATGTGGTAAGAAATATTTATTGACTTCCTTCTTTAATTCTGTACCCCGTTCCCTGTTTTAAAATTCTTCCCCTCTAATACCACTTTAAAGAGCTAAGAGTTACTTAGAATTGCACAAATCTTTATTCCCTTCACCTCCTATTCTTATAACATGTTTATATGTATACATACACACACATGTAAAGAGAGTGAAAGGGCTAACTAGTAGTTTTTTTTTTTTTTTTTTACTTATAAAGAGTAAGAAAAAATTGTGAAAACAACCACTTAAATAAATATATTTTTACGTTTTAATCCTCTCTTAATGCTTATTTAAATTTTGGTTCTCCATACTTATCTAATTGGAAGTAAAATAAATTGAAATTGTTTTAACTTATACAATAGTTCATAGTTATGCTTTTTCCTGCAAATCACCCTATAATTGGTTTTAAAATAATAAATAACATATATTTTTACAAAATTACTTATATACAGAGAAGTATAAGTTATTTATCTAGTAAATATATTTACTTTCAATATTTTAAAATCTGCTATAAATTATTTACTCTAAAAGTTCTTAAAAAAAGGTGTTATAATTATGTTCTCTTTTCTTTTTTAGAAAATTTTAGTAAATAACAATTTTACAAAGAAAAATGATGGAGACACAGACTTTAATCCAAACTTTTAAGTAATCCAAACTTTTAAGTACTTACTTATGTGGTATATAAGTTGTCATTCTTTTATTGATAAGCATATAAAGTATTAGCATATCAAGTGATCGCATCTACCAATACAAATATGATGTATTAGTTAGTATTCAAAAAATTAGGATTAGAGTTTGTGTCCTTAGCATTACTCTTTTACAAAAATAATTGAAATAAATAACCGATTTTTAAAATGTTTGTAATAAATAGTAGATTTATCAAGTAAATGGAAAATTTATTATATAAATGATTCATTTACGAGACTAGTAAATTTATCGTAAATGAATTATTTACCTAGTAAATGAATCATTTACTATATAAATTTAACATAAATAAATTATTTACACGATGAATACGTTATTTACCATAAGTATTTTAGAAATTTGTTATTTACCTCAATTATTTTATGAACTAAAAAAACTAAAACTAAAACTAAAACGTGCGTTAACCCAGGGGGCTTGGGCCAATTTGGCCCATTCCATTCTGGCAGGAGGTGGGAGAAATGAACTTGTTGGCAAGTCTCTCTTTCTGGACTCGACTTGCAAGGAAGTAGTCTCTGCTGGACCCAGAGTTTTGGCCCAAACAGACAATCTCTCCATCAATTTGGCCCATTTCATCATTTTGGACTTGTTCAATCAAAGTATGGGCCAAAAACCAGAAGAGGGTAAGTGTGTGGATTACCGGATGGCGGCGGGATGATCGGACGCCGGTATCGTGAGAACACACGTAGAGCGGCGGCGGTGTGGATAGAGGAGAAGAGTAAGAGAAAGAAGAGGGAGAGAGAGAAAAAGAAAAAACCCTCATTTCATTAATGAACGTAACGTCCATCACCAATTTTGATCTATTAGTGATCGACTTCGGTCCATCAGTATATGTTCTTGATAGACTAAGGCAATTATTAAAAGATTAAAGGGATAAATAAAAGAGAAAATTACTTAAATAATCATGTATTTTTTTATTTATTGATCAATAAGATACGAATTTCTCACTTTTGATCAGCATAACATAAATTTTAGTTAATTTCAGCTTAATTTTGTGTCATATTAATCTAATGTTAATTTTTTATGTTATACTGCTGCAATGGTATTTAAATTTATGTCATTCAGGTGCTTTCTTTTTTAAAACCAAGAAAAGCGATTGCGATTTTTTAAAAGAAATAATAAAAGACACACGTAGACTGTTTGATGTACGTTTTGGAGATCCAATAAAAAGGCTCAAGGGCTAGAGAAATTGCTTAGGAATAGTATTGTCACAAATATAAAGTGGCTTGGCCAGTATTTTCACCGGTGAAAGCACGTGCGAGGTGTGACACTTCAAGCAAAATTCATTATTGGAATTACAAAATATTAGATGTAGTCATGTATATATACATCTATATGTATATACGTAACATATATGATACAAATGAAAGGTAATATTATCGGACAATTTATGCACGCCAAAGGTAATATATACCATTACTCCACACGGTGGAGACCGGAGAGTATAGACAAACTTGTGAATAGGAAAGGTGGTGAAGATGAAATGGAAGTGGTCCTTCCAAGTCCCAATAATTTCCCTAATAAGTTCAAACTCGCATTTGGCTCCTCAAATGGGTACAAACTCATTCATTGGCGTATCAAGTCCTTCCTTTCTCCATTTTTTGCAATTACTTTGAATTCTTCTTTAGTGGCATCTATATATATATAAATATAAACTTTTTTTTTTTTACGGTTATCCTTCCGACATAACGTATAAAAATAAGAAATATAACATGATATACACATATATAAAATAGCATTAATATTATTGAAATGGTCTAATATCAAGAAATTATATTCGAAATTATTGTCACACTATTCTAATTTAGTATTGTTAACGTTAGAAGGGTGTAACATCGAGAAATTAAGTTCTCTCAAACCATTTTTATATCCTTTAAATGTTAGTATTATGTTGAATAAATATCATGTTATGCTTCTCACTTCAATATGTTACGTTGAAATGATAGTTTGGGAGGACCATTTAAATATCTATTTATCAGTTTTTTTGGATGCACAATGAGAGGAGGAGGAGAGATGTGGATGGAGTAGTTTTGTTATGGCGACATCGAATGACTCCAAAGCACTAAATAGATCTTGGAATTAAATTCACTTGTAATGCTTGTCTTTATTTCCACGTTTATATATGTGAGTGGGGATTGAATGGCTTATTTATCACATTCATGGAAGTCGAAGTAAAACACAAAAAACATCACTTCAATTAGGTAAAAGCTAAGCTACTCAAGATGAAAAGGAAAAGCATTCTTAAGGGTTTGGAGGATTTTATGTGCATCTATTCAAGTCTATATAGCATGTTCAAACATTTCAATATTCCAATGTCATCCCATTGACAGGAGCTATTCCGAACTTCCCTCTAAGTTGACACTTTTACCACTAATTATACCCGCTACAATTTTATTATTATACATAAATCGAGTTTTTAATGAATAGAAAACTCGATCGTTTTAAAAGATAAGATCAAAAAAGAATCACGTAAATTAGAAGCTAAAGAGGAATGATTTGTTAAAACCATTAATTATTTCTTCAAAGAAAAATACCAAAAGAGATGATTTGTGATTGTAGAGACATGATTTTGCAGCCATGATATCGAAAGAACACACCAAATACACTTCTGTGGCGCAAAATTGGCAAGTGAATAATGGAGTTTTAATTAGTTGGTCGGCCATGTCTTCATGAAATTGAAAAAATATATATAATAATAATAATAATGATAATAATGTTTGTGATTTGCAACTTTAAGGTTTGTTTTTTTTATGAGATGATGGTGACCTTAAGAAAAAATAAACCATCAGAAAAAAAATTTTTTGTCGACGAGATTGAAGTCAAAGTACCAAAAACCATCGTTCCAACTCATATTTTTGTCCAGGCCGACAACAGAATCCATCTTGTAGAGCGTTGCAAAAAGCAAAATCCTTTTCATGGACCCAAAACTCAAAACTCAAAAAGGACCTAAGTTTCTTTTGGGCTACATGTGTTTTTGTATTTTATCATCTCAAATTTGAACTTACCAAATCTATAGATAAGATACTTATTTAAATTATTGATAAGTAGCTAAACATCCGTTACGTTTAACCCCAAAAAGATGTCATGTTTTATCCTATGTTTTCAGAAATGTCAAAATTATCCTCTGAGTTTCTAATTTCATGATAAAAACCTCCGTTCTCATAGAATTTGATTAGTACATTTTAACAACCTCAACATGCCTTATGTTTGATTAATTTGGTCAGTCTCGTGGTAATTTTTTTTTTCTTCTCAAAACCTTTAATTTGGCCAAATTTTTTCGAAAAGGAGGTTTTATTCCTGAAAACTCAAGTTAAATTGCAACTTTTGATAAAACAAAGGGAATGTTTAGACATTTATCCTTTTAAATTAAGTGATAAATTTCAAATTTAGCCCTCGAGGTAGAGAGGTTGTCTAAGTTTACCATCTAAAACTCAAAAGGGCACAACCACGACTATACTCAAGCTTATATCTTAAGTTGCAATTTCGATACAGCCATTATTGAAACGATGATTTTAATCATAGTATGAGTCGCGTGACTAGTTGGTTAAGGGCAAAATAGTAAACTAAAAACATAGTCTTTGAAATTTAAAATAAAAAAAATTCTCAAACTCCTCCTCATGCTAACCCCAGGTCACACATACTCCTTTTTCTGGCAACCCCCACATCGTTGTAATACTCATATATTGTGTTTGACTAACTGATCTCATGACTCAAAATGGATTAAAACCGTTAAAAAAATTGATGATTCGATTATGAAATAACAGGTTCAAAGTGGAGTTTTATGTCATTTTAAATTAAAAGAGACAAGACCCTTATCTATTGAGGATCAGATTTAGAATTTATCCTCTAATTAAAGTTATCTCATGTCACATGAACTTACACATTAAATTAGATACATCCATTCATAGACCAAACCATTATAACAAAAAGATATGGGCATCCTCAAGGAAAACAACGTTAATTAAATAAACAAAAGTCGAGTCAAATCCATGTGATATCAATAAATACAGGACAAGATAAAATGCAAAAATATATGATATATATTTACCATGTATATTGAGATATTTCAAAAATGACACTTTATATTTCGGATCTTACCACGTTTATACCTTCAGATTTCAAGTTAGAGTCAATTATTTCCTATTTGTATTTTGATACACTTTTATTTTAATAGTACATTCACTTTTTACTACTCATTCATTTTAGTTTTCTATCGACCTTTACTAATCAGATTACAAACTTTTTTTTTTCCTCTCTCAGCAATACTCAATAGAATGATAAATAATCAAAAAACACATTCATTTTAATAAAATGGTTAAAATGGACATTCAAACACATATTAAAACACATTTATTCTATTAAAATATAATACCAAATATAATACGACATCCAAATGCACACTAAATCAATAAAAGACAAATATGAAATAAACCAAACATGATTTTTTTTTTTTTAATAACCTTAAGATGCATGGCATAAAATGAAAACTATATAAAACAAAAAAAAAATCAAAAAACAAAAACAATATCAAATGCTCATGAAATTTAATTTTTTTTAAATGAAAAGAAAATGAAAAATGAAAAAGATCAACATTGAGAAATATGCGGGCCCCATCGTCGTGTTTTGTAGCCGAAACGTGATTACGACGACGACAACCTTAGCGGGAATTTTGAAAACCGTACCCATTGTTTTTCTTTTCTTTTTTCCTTTTTCCTTTTTTCTTATTTAATTTTAATAATGGAAAAAAAATCAAAATCAGATAAACGGTTATAAAGCGGACCACGCTCCGCCGCTATTTTATTGACACGCGTCAGACCAGAAACGAATGCGACTGGTCGTCTTTTCAAGACGTGACTGTCAGGAAATATGGAAAATATAGAAAATGTTATAATAATACACAGACACGCACACACACACACATATATATATATATATAAGTACTTAGCTCTCATTGGTAGATGTGTTGGGGAACAAAAGTTGTCTACGTGTAGCTGACGCATTGGCTGATTCTTTCTTTCTTTCTTTCTTTCTTTTTTTGTTTTGTTTTTGTTTGTGTGTTTTTTCAGCTTTATTTAATTTATTAACTTAATGTCGCAAATTATATAAGATTGGCCTATCTTCATGATTAGGGGGTTCAATAAAAACAAGATTAAAAAGTGAGTGTCTTAAATTCTGTCACGTGTCAGTGCATGTCTGGCTCGTGACTGCTCACGAGACAAAGCTTCCCTAAGGGTAATACCTTATTTAATTACACTACTTTTTTTTAATGAAATTAATCTACTTTTATTCATTATAACTTTCTCACTTTCTTTTTAATTAAAAAAAAATAGTCTATAATTTGACGCCTTTATCATTTCAATTTTGATCCATAGATGTTTAACAAACTAGCACTCACTTTCATGGTATGTTGGTTTACCGATATCTTATAATATTTAAACTAAGAAGAAATAGATTAATTTTAAATCTTTCTGTGTACAAATGTTTTTTTTTAAGGGTTCCTTTAGTAAATGAGTTTGAGTTAAAAAATTTTATTGACTTTTCAGAAAAGATAAAAACTTTTTTAAAAAAAGATAAAAACTGAGATGAAAAAGTACAGTTTGAGTTCGAACGCCAAACGAGGCCTGATAGTTTTAGTTGTTAAATTAACTTTACAAGGGTGTAATTAATAAATGAGAGTAGTTTTGGATTATGTGTTGGAAATTCTTAACGTTAATACTCATACATTAGACTGTGGAAAAGTTAATTCAACATTTAAAATTGTACTTTTTATTGATAATTAAAAAAAAAAAAAAAAAAAACAGTTCCAATCATAAAAACTCTCCAAATGCAAGTGTGAAAAAATATCAACGCCACATGAATAAAATTAGTGCCGTGTTGTATTCTTAATATTTCTTTTCACTTTCATTTTCATGAGACGATTTTATTTGATTTTTCAATTTTTACAGTTAACGTAGCCACATTTGTCCACGCAATAGGTTGGATTTTGATTTTGTTGGCTTCTATCAAATATTCTTCCTATGACATACTTCTGATAAATACTTTTAAACTTCATGGTAAAATATATATATATATATATATATATTATATACCCCATATAAACAAATGATTGAATTTTGATAAACTAGTTTAGGATGTGAAAATAACTAGCCTCCAAAGGCTTCCTAAACCACTAAAATATTCTTATTTTAACTTTTCTTTTAATTTTAACTTTGATGATTGTTGAAAGTGGTCCTCCGTAAATGAAGAATAATATCAAAAAGATCTTAAATTACAATGAAGTTCCTATCAAAAAATCACAATGAAGAAGAATCAGCATGATGGGCCTTGGGATTTTCATGGTTGGACTTGGACCACACTAATAGTGGGCCCCAATATCTAAAGAAAAGTAATAATTAAAAAATAAAAAATAAAAAATATTTGTATTGGAATAATTTTGCGCCATACTGTGGAGGTCAGGAACACGAGTAAAACAACCAACAACTTGGATTGCATTTCAGTGTTTTCTTGTCTGTTTCTATTTATAGATGTCTTAATTAATAAATGAGTAATCGGCTAAACAATTAAAAAGTTGATGATTTAATATATATATATATATAATTTTGATTAAGACGATCCTAAACTCTTTAAATGGTGACAATCTAGTCATTTTCATATAATTCCGTTAAGTGTCTAACGGAAAATGTCACGTGACTCATCACATGAGTTAGATTAACCATTAAAAGATGAAAAAAAATCATTTTTTTCCCCGGGCCCCGTGTCGTCCGCTCGTCACACACACCCCAACGAATATGGAATGAACCTGCGCCCCTGTCCCATGCCTCCGCTGATAAGCTCGAAGGCCCCCCCACCACCTCTGCTAGGGAGCTCGAATCACTCCCCCCCCCCCCCCCCCCCAAAAAAAAAAAAAAAAAAAACCTATATCTGGGCTAGCCCCCCAACACACACACCACAAATCTACCACCCCCCCCCCCCCTCGAAAAACCCAAATCTGGGCTAGCCCCCCAACACACACACCACATATCCCCCCCCCCCCCCCGGGTGCAGTTCTCGCCTAGTCCGGCCCCCCTCCCTACGTTCACGCTGAGGCCCCCCCCTCCCCTACATTCTCGCTGAGTGCCCCCCCCCCCCCCCCCCCAAACACACACACACCCACAGATCTGGGCTCTCACCCCCTCCCCGTCGTTCTCGTCCAGTCAACCCCCCCTGCCCACACACACTACAGATATGGGCTCTCACCCGCCTTCTCTGTCGTTCTCGTCAAGCGTGCCCCCCCCCCCCCCCCAATGTGCTTGTCGAAGATAGGGAGATCTGAGCTTGCCGAAGTGAGAGAGAGAGTGGGGGAGGAGAG
Organism: Ficus erecta; assembly: GCA_008635985.1. NCBI lineage: Eukaryota > Viridiplantae > Streptophyta > Magnoliopsida > Rosales > Moraceae > Ficus > Ficus erecta. The sequence continues at coordinate 20,541 of BKCH01001491.1, forward strand.
AGAGAATTTTTTTTTGTTAAATTAATTATTGTTGTATTACTAAAATACCCTTTCAAATTAGATCAAATCAATTGCACATGACTCATTTCGTTAAAAATTCAACGAACCTAGATGGAAATGATTAAAATTACGAACATTTAGAGAGTTTAGGTTTAGCTCGGCCAACATTTTTTAAAAAAAAAGTGACAAAATCGTCACCTCTTCAATAGTTCAGGGACCATTTTGGTCAATTACTCTTAATAAAATTGTCCACGGACAAGTACCATAAAACCCGCTTTTTGTGTTTCTTTTTCTTTCCTCACTCAACCAAACAAGGCTCAAAAAGTGAAGGAAGAAAAAAAAAAAAAACAAAAGCCTATTTGTTGATGATTGAAAAGGCTTCAATGCTCAAGTTGTTTTCATAAACCATTTGTTGAATTTTGTAGCCTCTCTACTTGTGAACTTTTGTTTTCTTCTTTTCATTTCTTTCTTTGGTTTCTCTTTTTAAGTTTGAAAGCAAGATGAATACATATGATAACCAGTGACGGAGTCTTTTTTTTTTTTTAATTGATTTCAGAGGGACGTGAATTAACTAAAATTATACACTACAAGAACATTCTTTTAAAAATTTAGTCTTTTAAACTCTTTTAAAGTTTATAGTCCTTAAACTTAGATAATTGTATTTTGACTTTTGATTTATTTTGTCTTAAGTTTGAAATATTTGTATACTTAAAAGTCAAATTTTGTATATTACAATTTAAAATTTTCATGAAAACTTAATAATTTTATTATAGGGATTAAAATATAATGAAATCCTATATGACGGAGGCAGCTATGGGTCTAAGGTGGCTCAGCAAATGATGGCTGCTACTGCTAATAGGAAGAAGATCCATTTTGGACTTGGCATTTTTAAGTGTTGTTCGACAAATGAGTTAGGATCGGAAAGTTTGAACTTTTTTTTCTTTTTTCTTTTTAAATTCTTATTCAAGCTGAAATTGTGAATTCAAGTAGGACCTTACTATTTACTTCATTTAGCCTCCGTTAGGTAAATCATCTTAAACTTAAATTTTTCATCTCAGTTTTTATCTTTTTCTGAAAAGTCAACAAAAATTATAACTAGTTTTTAAAAAGTTAACCAACTCAAACTGTAACACCAAACGGTAGTTTTGTAAAGTTGTTATTTACTATAGTTTGAGAAGAAATTTTGGTTTGGGAATCCAACCCAAGCTATATCAGGATTGGTTGTACCCATTTGTTGAACACCACCTTAGAGTTCCGGTTTGTTTAGGTATGATCTTTAAATTTAGGTTGTTTGATAACGGAAAAAAATGTATATAACTTAATTACAAAAAAAAATAGAGAAAAATGAGATGACCTTTCTCGAAGTTAAATTTTGTGTTTACATGAAATCGCTCTATTTTGATAAATATTATGGTTGAGCTTTTTTTTTTTATTTTATTTTTTTTTTATTTTTATATATAAGGATTTAAAATCTCTCACCTAATTAATGATCTTTTCTTTTGTTTTCTTTGATATAAAACAATAAAAGATATATATATATATATATATATATATTTAAAATACTAATCCTTTCATCACTTTTCTTCCTTTTAGCTTTCTCGCTTATCAAAGGAGCTCGTGTTTCGTGACAATTAATTTCTGAATGGGAAGAAACACTTTGGTTTTGAGTTTAGATTTTAGCTCAAGTTAAAGTATGCGTAAGAAGAATAATAATTTTAAAATTGTATTTTATTCTCGTTGAGAGAGAGAGTTAAACAAAAAAAATAAAAATAAAATAAAAAAAACTGCTATATTTAATGTTCAAAGTTTTAAGGTAATTGGAGCACGTGGAGGGACCCCGGGAATTTCCAACAGAAATTAATTTGCGTGGTCAATTTCAGAAAAATTTCTCAGGTTCTAACATTAATTGATTTTGAGCTTTGATCAACAACTAGTTTCTCAATTTTTTCTCTTTAGTTTTTTTCTGACCCTTAAAAAGACTTTTTTTTTTTCCGTTACTAAAACAAAAAAGAAAAGTAGAAAAATATTTGAGAAAGATAAAATAATTTTTAATTATTTTCTTGTGCTCCTAGTGGATCTATTATTGACAACGCTATGAGTCATCTCACACTCGTTCTGAATAAACAACACTATCACCATAAGAATATTCAACAAAATCACATTTTAACTTTGTTTAGTTGCAAGTTTAGTTTAAACTAAACTGTATTTTTTTCATCATATTTTTTGTCTTTTTCTAAAAAATTTTTTTGTCTTTTCTGAAAAATTACTATTGAAACTTAAAAATCTTAAACTAAACTCATTCACCAAACACTCCCTAGTTGCAGTTAGAAACAATGTTTTGGGATGAAATTTTACCACTCAATTCCAATATATATATATATATATATATATATATATTTTATTTTCAAAAAATTCAAATTTTAAAAAGTTTATAACTTTCTTATTTCAAGTCGCAAAAGATATAATTTTAAAAATACAAAGAATAACAAGAGAAACGAAACAAGATCATTATTGAATTTTTTTTTTAACACATTTCAAAATCTTATACGGTTTTCTATATCATAATTCATATCTAATTCACAATCCAACTAAACATACATTTCAGTTTCAACTTACAAAACTTCAACTTCAATTATTGTTCCTAACGCTTAATTGTTAAAGTGATGAAAAATATTGCCAATTACACACTTCTCACTTGATTTAAAAAAATAAATAAATAAAGAGAAAAATGCAATAAACAATGACAGAGTTAATATTTGATTTAAAGAATATAAATTAAGAACATGAAAAATGTTTAAAACCAGAATATCAGATCCTAATACTATTTACTATCTACAAGCACTACACATATATTTCGTCTGTTGAATTTTCTATTCACGAATATTATTAACTTTTCTTAGGCTACATTTGGTAAATCAACTCAAACTTAAATTTTTTATCTTTTTCTGAAAAGTAAAAAAAATTATAATTAATTTTTTAAAAAGTTAACAAACTCCAACTTAAAAATTTCAACTCCAACCATAACACCAAATGGAGGGTTAAAAATTTTAATTCCTTTCTTGGTCTATTATTCTTTTAAGAGTTTAGTTTAGTAAAAATAATTAAGTAGAACCTTCTAAAAAAACTAACTGGAAAAATTAGACTAAAGATATATGTGAGAAAATAGGAGTTGAGAGGGTATTTTTTAAGCAGAGACATAATTCTAAAAAGTTACTTCAAATAGGGGCAAATTAGAGAAAGGAATTTATGAGAGAAATAGCAGTTGAGGGAGCCGTATGCAATGTGTGTGTGTGTACTTGAGTAAAAGAACACTTTTGAGAAAATTGTTTTGATAAGAGTAGATTATTGGCCTAATATTGGGTTTAAAGAAAAGAAAACGAAAAAGAATAATAATAATAAACTTAATGAAAAAATTAAAAATTTAATCAATAATAGGACATGTATGAAAAAGAATACTCTCTTCATTAATGTAAAATTTTATGAATATAGTTTCAAGGTCAATGACATTGTTATTGTGATTAGGGGAATAATCTAGTGGTACTTTGATATTTTACTCTATTATATGATACAAAGTTCAAATTCTTCGTTCTAAATTCAAAAAACAATAATAGTTGTAGGCATAGACTAACTATAATACCACATTTGATTTTATTAAAAGATAAATAGTTTGAATTCTCTCACCCCAAATTAAAAAAAAAAAAAACCAATATAGTCATTAATAAGCATTAATAAAGGAATTTGTGTCAACAAAAAGAACTATCATGTGAATAAAAGAAAAATTAAAAATAAAAATAAAAACCTGACCATATTATACGACAATCTAGTATATTATAATTTATAATTATAGGTATAATTTATCGATAATTTTATATTTAATTTTATTATAAGATTAAAAGTTTGAATTCCCGCGCAAATTATCATTTACAAAGCTTACGAGGACATCTCAAAAAACAAAAACGTTGCAACGACAGTAAATTTTTTTTTTTTTTTTTTTGGTGAAATGATGAAAGTATTTTTTTTAATTAAATAGTACACCTTAATAACGTGAATAAGCAATTTAAAAAAGGCTTATCAAATAAAACAACAAATGACTTTTCAACGGTTAGGGTATATCTGGAGTAGACTGATGATCTATATTATACCCAGTTAATTCTTGATAATCATTGTATCATCTGATGAATTCCTAACCATTCAATTAATTTTAGATAGTATCTTAAGGACTAATTAATCCATTGTTTGTATTTCCAACTCTTTTTGGGGTTTGTTAATAAAATATCTTTCACATGGAAATAATAATAATAATAATAAACTAATTGACATATTAAGAAAAGAGAAATGGAGAAATGGAGAAATGATTTGACTGTTGCCAATATATATATATAATATATATATATATTATAAAGGTCATAAAAGCCTCGTGAGTCGTGAGACGCGTCACAGACAGCGGTGGCTATTTATGGTAAAATTCCGTACGCTTTTACTGCAAACACTGTTAAAACCCGAAGCCGCCTAGATTTTCTTTCACTTTCTGATTTTTTAAATTTTTTTCCATTATTACTACCGTTAAAATAATGTGCCTTTTTCTTTTATGTAATGTTTATTAATGTTTTATTTGATATTTTAACTTAATTTTAATTAAATTAAATTTTTTATTTTTATTTTTAGTTTTTAAAAAATTGAAAAAAAATATTTAAATTTTAAATAATTAATTAATTTAAAATTTTATCTTTAAAATTTTAAAATTTTATCTTTAAAATTTCCTTTAAATTAATTTAAAATTAATTAATTAATTTAAAATTTTAAAATTTCGAGCAATTTCCTATTTTCATTTGTACTTTTTTTTTGTTTTTTAATTTTTTCACGTAAAGTTGAAATATAGCTGTCAATAGCGACATCCTATCCAAATTTACCTGGAGGTTTTGTAAGAAAGAATGTACCATTTATCATAATTACCTTATATTTGAAAAAAAAGTTACAATCTTGATTAATTATGAATTGACCACGATTTATTTTATTTATTTTTAATGATTTCACTATTTAAAAAGTGTTAATTTAATGGATGCAGAAATAATCTAACAGTAAACTTCTGTTTTAGTGTTACGGTTAGAGTTGAAAATTTTAAATTGAAATTGATTGATTTTTTTAAAAATTAGTTAGAATTTTTATTGAATTTTCAAAAAAGACAAAAATGAGATAAAAATGTTTGAGTTGAATTAACAAATGAAATGTAAGAATTAACCTGACCGGAATTAGACCCATTGCTCAACACTAACGTACCCGTATTTTTTAAAGTTAAAGTTTAGAGTTTAAATTTCGTAACTTTTATTAAAAAATTGATAATCAGAGGGTAAATTACTTGAAATGTAACATTTTTAAATCAAGTCGCAGATAAGATTTGTATAATTCAACGGATTAATTTTTTAATGATTCAATTTAAAAATATTTATGTAAAAATTTACAATATATAATTGTTGTCAAATATAAATCAAACTATAAAATAATTAATCTAATAATAAAAACAATATTTCTTATCGTTATTATTATTGTTACTGTTATTTTGTTGTCGTTGTTGGGCAATTAAAGAAAGTAAAGCCCGCAATCCCAGTGGGATTGTTTAAGGTAAATAACTCGCCCCTGCTACTATTTTTTACAACATTCAATAATGTACCAACAAAAAATGTAAAATATTTCATTGTAAAAGATTTTCCCTTTAAAGAAAGTTTCTCCTCCTCAAAATTCATTTTCCATGAACATAGAAACTAGAAAGTATAAAAGCCAAACACCTTTCCAGTTTCAAGTTCGGTGAGAGATTTTCTCTCTCTCATTATATATATATATTTACTCCTGCTTTTCGTCAGTTTCTGTCTTTTCCACTTCAGAAGGAGGAAAAAAAAAAAAAAAAAAAAAAAAAAAATCATATGAACACTTTGGCCTTTGAATAATGGCCATAGCAAAACCGACTTCCTATTCTCCCATTCCTCATGTTTTCCTCTCTAACCTTTTAATGCTTCAATGACTGCTTTGATGCTCTTAAACAAGTCCTTGAACTGACAATTTTAGACTTGTTTTACTCTGAATTTCCTTCTCTTTTATTATTTTTTTTAATTTCTTTGATTTTTTTTTGGAACTCTTTTTTTCTCCTGAGCTAGAGATTGTTTCTCTGTGCCTGTTTTGATATTTTTCTAAATCTCCAGCTTCAAAGAGGAACTTGGTTTCTCCTTAATTCGTCGAAATAAAGATTGTTCTTCCATTCTTGGGAGATTCAGAATCTGGGTCTGAGGTAATATTCGCTGGATCTTTATCTTCCTCCTCTGTTTTTGAAACAGGGATTTATTTATTTATTTTTTAATTTTTTAATTTTTAGTTTATATTAAAAAGATATTTCATAGTTTATTAAGCTTTACCTCTTTACTGGTTGAGCTAAGTAAGTCTGAGATTATATTATCAACAATAATCCTGGGGTTTGGATCTGGTGATTTTTATTTTAATATTTTTTTAAAGTAGCTTTTAGCTTCAAAATATTGAGTGTTTTAACGTTTAATAACGGCATTATGCTAATTAAACACGCGGATGAGAGCTTATGTTTTGTGTCTATGGATAAGTATGGAGAAGTGGGAATATTCCAAATGAAAAAAACCTTGGGAGTTTCTTCTGTTTGTTTCTCGAGAAAGTTCAAGATTTTCACGGGATTTGTCCGCGTAGAACTCTGCTTGGAATGTTGCCATGGTTGGTCCAGCAATTGATACGTTGTTGTGTCGATTTCGCACATCGATGACTGTAATGTGCGAATAAATCATCGTACTATTGTTTTTATGGAATTATTTTTTGGGAGTGGAAAATTTATGTTTTTCTAAGCTTGTTCTATAAATCTGCGTATTGCTTTCGAATGCTTTTTCCTTGAATGTTTAGGATTTGTTTGTACTAAATAAGACCAAGTAATCATTGAAATGGTAATGATTTCGAATTAATTTTATTTTTTCTATGGAAGTTTATAGTTTGTTAATTTTATGATGTTCATTTTTCACGTTAAAATTGGCTCAATTTATGAGAAGTACCGCGAAAAGGTTTTCATTAGCGTCAGCAATCTTAGCTGGAGAGGGATACGGAAGCCGTACAAAGCGATGTGGTCAGTCTGCATTCAGCTGAAATGAAGAGCTTACAGGTTCTGTTTTTATGTTTCTTCTCATCTGAGTGTTCATCGACGCCTTTTCATACTTTGAAGATACTTAATTGGAGATTCTCCGATAGGGTAACAGGGAAAAAATAAAAACCCCTACCGTTAGGCACGCTTCTGAACTGTTAGATTTACTATTTTTTTTTTCCTTGATATGATTGTGACGTGATCTTACGGTTCAAAATCGTGTCTTACCGGTAGGCGTATTCTGATGTGATCTATTGCCTGCATTCGTTTTTTTCAAAAAAAAGGGCAAAGAGAACACTTTGGATATCTTGTTTATTTTGATATATTCTTCTCGTTTGATGACGAGACCAAATGTGGGATTAACAGAACACTCAAGAAGTACCGTCAGCTTCCCAAGTTTCACATGATTCTCAGGGTGACCAACCTCCGAACCTCAAAACCGAGGCACCGGCAACAGATTCTGCGTCGGTATCAACTCCAAGCAACGATACTAAGAAAGTTTCGCGTCAAGATATCGAACTTGTAAGACTGGATTCCATCAGTTTCTATTTCCTCCCCTTTCATTGTTGTTCTTATAAAGTTTTAGTTCTTTTTATCGAGAATATGATCAAAAGTCAATAATATTCTAGAAGGAGCTTATCTAATCTATTTTATTAAGTTTTGTCTTCATGATCCTCTACAATATTTCTATTGCAGGTCCAGAATTTAATCGAAAGATGTCTACAGTTGTACATGAATAGAGATGAAGTAGTTAAAACCCTCTTGACCCGTGCAAGGATCGAACCTGGCTTTACGACGTTGGGTAGGCATTTCAAAACATATATTTTTGTGATATGAAGTAGAAAATTGGAAGCCTACAGGAATCGGATATTGACTATAAACATTGATCTTCCATTTTGTTTTACCTTTTTACTAAAACGCGTTGCATTTTTCCGTCACGCATCAACAAGCAGGCAAGTTGTGTCTTATGTTTTTACTTATTTACTTGTTTCTTCATTTCAGTATGGCAGAAGTTGGAAGAAGAAAATGCAGACTTTTTCAGAGCATATTATATAAGGTTAAAATTGAAAAGACAAATCCTTTTGTTCAATCATTTGCTCGAGCATCAGTATCATCTCACGATGTATCATATGCCTCCAAAGGTTCCTTTGGCCCCTATGCAAAACGGAATTCATCCAATGCCCGGTAAGTTCTCATCCTTTGTGATATGGGAGTCTAAAACCAGAAATAAACAAAAGTTGAAGAGGAAAAGAAAAGGAAGCATTGCAAGACTCCCTGATAAACTAGTGGTCATTCTACTGTGGAATTCATTTCTATCCTTTGAATGTGTGATTATGTGTTTCAGAGAAAGTTGAATCTCGGTTTTTACGCTTACTACATTTTGGCATTACAAAGTTAGGACATGGAAAGAATTGGTCATCTGATATAGCATTCTGCATTGTTATTTACCGCCACTTATTCGCAGTGCAGTTAACAACTTACCAATGGGATACCCCGTCCTACCGCAGCCTCCAATGGCAGCAGCAGGTCAACCACATCTCGACTCCATGGGCTGTGGCATATCAAACTGTCATGTGGTTAATGGAGTCCCTGCGCCTAGCAACTACCATCCTATGCGGATGAATTCTAGCAACGAGTAAGACTAATTCCATTTTCATCATTCTCACCTCTCTGAATAAAGATGCAGGCATCGGTAGTTCCCCGCCCCACAACACACAATGGGATGGATCCCATGAGGAAAAACACCCCATTGCTAGTTGCTTAGTTTTCTCTCCTTCCTACACTTCTCTTAGAGTTACGTGTTGTGGTTAGCGATATTGCCTTGTAAGTCGCTACCTTTTTGCTTGAAAGAAATTGTGCTAATGGCAGCTGCTTTTGTTCGTGACTCTGTGCGTTCACAGTATGGTGATTGACAGCAGCGGTGCTGACATGGCTCCAGTAATCCCACCAAACAGTGCCATGTCTTCGATGTCGGAGATGCCTGTGAGCCCAACATCGGTTGCATCCAGCGGACACTTCCCTTTCACTGCATCAGAAATTTCAGGAATGGGAGTGGATACATCGGCTCTTGACACAGCATTCACGTCTGACGTAGCGAGTTCAGTTGGGTTGCAGCTTGCACCTGATGGTGGGGCCGGAAACTCTAGGGATCACCTAAGACCGTTGGATCAGATTCAGTGGAATTTCAGCTTATCAGATCTTACAGCAGATTTATCAAACTTAGGAGGTAACTTATAGTTTAAATCATACATGAACCTTATATGGCTCCAAGTTTGGGTCATGATTGAGGCTTCTTTTAAAAGAGTTGCTAAATATACCATTGCCAAGTTTTATGCGATATGAGTCCTAACCCCGAGACCCTAGAGTGAATTAGAAATTATCGAAGCTGCAATTGGATCTAAGCGGATTCTAGCCGTAATCTACTGTACGAGTCTTCTTCGTTGCACAATCAAATGATTTTTTTAGGACTTTATTAATATAGCGCCATGTTATTTTTGCAGATTTAGGAGCCCTGGGAAACTACCCCGGTTCACCGTTTCTGCCATCTGATTCTGAAATCTTACTAGACTCTCCAGAGCAAGACGATATAGGTAAGTTCCGCTGCATACGTTGAAAAATGTCTGCTGAAGTTTTGATTTTCAATCATGGGCAAACATGATCCCAAATTCCAATCCTAAAGTACTTGATCTATCCGCGCATTCATGTTAAGTATAGTCTCCGGTTTCCTAGTTTGTGGTGTTCAGATATGCTTAAGTAACCTTTTTGTTTCATTTCAGTTGAGGACTTCTTTGCGGATTCCGTCCCTGGGCCTCCATGCTCTCAATCGGACGAGGATAAAAGCTAAGGAAAGGCAAAAAAGATGCTTCTTTTCACTTTAATGTTATAGTTAGGAAGAAGTTAGATCCCCTTCAATAAGAATTTGCTACATGCTAGTTGACATCCGATCTCGGGTTTTTGATACGAATAAATTCGAACATTCGCGCTCGGCTAAGTTAGTTGGTCTGTATCAGCACTCTAATAGAGACAGAGCAGTTGTAATCTCTTTTAACTTCAGTTTTTTTTTTTTAGTTCCTCAGGAAAGTTCATCATCTAAGAACTTGACGATCAGAACTAGTTTTGTATCTGGATTATGTTATTTAACATTTCCAACTAGGTAATCCCTGAATTTATTCCTTGGAATAGATCAATGTGACCATGAAAACCTCAATCAACTGGCAGGAGACAACCTCTTATGGAGCATCTTCCTATGTTCATTGCCATTTTTATTTTATTTTATTTTATATTTAATGGGGCGTGTGTCATTTTGATTGGAACCAAAATTTTCCTTTTTTATTTTTTAGATGACATTTGGATGACCAACTCATTTTCAAACACACACTTCAGATGTCTGTGGTGATATTCTCAATTCACATATCTTTTTCTCTCTTCTATTTTCATAACACTCAAACTTTTAAAGTCTATAACTTTCTTATTTCAAGTAAAAATAAGAGAATTCCCGTATCTAAATACTCCAAACGATTAGACGTATGTAAATAATATCCATATTGGTTTTTTTTTTTTTTTTCCCGAATTCATTTTTCGATTTTACACTATTTAATTAACATAATTCATTTTAATTTACATTTCAATTAAACACACATCAACTCATTTTAAATAATAATAATAACACTCCAAAACTCCAACTATACTTGGTATTCCGATTTTACCCTTTTTGTAAGATTTACGTTACATCTCAATTGGGTTTTGTATGGAACCAAGGCTAAAAAAACCGATTCTTAGACTTACTAGCTCACTGCTTGACACATTTCCCTTTCTTCGTGCTCTTGCTTCCTTCCTGTTTAGGGTTCGCCGTATCTCCAAAAGGCTGTTAAGAGAATCTGGAATTCATGCAGGCCGTTCTCCGCCCACTGGCACGGTAGATGTTTCTCTTGATGAAGGTTCATCTCTAAGCTTTCAATTTAAAAGCAAGGCAGAGAGTGACACCAAAAGGTTTCCATCTATCAAATTCATGATAAAATTCAAGATTCTTAAATGCCGAGGTTGTCCTCATCTTAATCTTGTTGATCAAAACCACCTATTTTATCAAAGACGTGACATGATGAAATAGAGCAATGACGAAACAGAACAACAAGATTGTCATTTCAGCACCGTAGATTTCAAAAGACGTCAACACCAATATACAAACAAAATTAAGGGGAAGAAAATTCAAAGCTTTCCCATTCCTGTAAGGCAAATTTATTATTATTATTTTTTAATGCAAATCACTTCAACTGTTTATTATTTAATCTGACAACCGACACCAATCTCATGGTACATATTGTACGTTTATATAATAAATATGGAAATATATATACATATAGATATATAAATTTGCATGGCTCCCCTCTATTGACTAAATTTGCCTTCCATTCTGCCGTATAAAATATCAACCGTATTTGATGTGCCAACGCAACAACCTTATTCGATATAATTTATTATTTTAATTTTTATTTGAAAGAAAAGGCTTTTAGCTTTGTTGACTTGAAAAGAAGACAAAAAAGGATAATAATAAAATCGGACAGGTGGGTCTCGAAATTTTTATTAGAAATTCGACTAAAATTTGCACCTGTCAATCCCCATTGAAGAGATTATAGTAAATTATATTTTTACGAAAATAATTAAAATAAATAATAAGATTTTAAAATATTTAAATTAAATAGCATATTTATTAAGTAAAAGTAAATTTACTTGATAAATAACATATTTATAAAAAATTAAAAATAAATCATTAATATAATAAATTTATTATTTATTCTAAATATTTTTAACACATGCTATATCCTTTAGTTACTTATGTAAAGCTGTTATATTCTTCTCTTTATCGTTAAAAATACTAAAAAGTTTTATTTTTGTAATTGGAGTCACAGACTTTGTTTTTGTACTTAAAGCTCTTGTGATGTATATATATATATATATATATATATATATATATATATATGTCTTCTTAAGTAAATTGCTTTTTTAAAACAAAAATTTCTATTATCTCTATCAAGATTATGTTGGTTTCTAAATGAAAATAAAAGTTCAATAAGAAACGTTGAACTTTTGCTTAAAAAAACTTCAACTTTTTTTTTTTTTTTTTTTGTCTTGCTGATTTTTTGGATAATAAATTGACCTATCTTTACTTGTCTAAAGACATGAGTTAGCCAAACCACTAGAGTGGAATTCACTGCTTCATCCAATCGAGCTTAGGGCCAAAAGCCAAGAAAAGCTAACAAAAGAGAAAAAGGAAAAATGTCTCTTTAGCCAAAAAAAGAAAAAAAAAAAAGTGAGAGAAAAAGAAAAATGATAATTTATTTTAAAAATAGCGCTAGAGATATTAATTTTAATATCACCATTTAATTATAACTAATTCACGTTATAATGAATTCTTATTTTTTGTATTGGTTGATATGATTGGGACAATTCATTAAATACCTACTAATAAAAGTAGAAAAATGTTAGGAACACACACTCAAATTAAAAAAATTTAAATATCAATCTATATGATAAGTGAATTGTCATTATTTTATTTATTGGTATTTAAAAGATTTTACGTCAATTAAATTATACCAATTAAAAGATTCAACCTAAAAATTATATTTCAAACCCGTGTTCCAAACGAAGGCTTTGTTCAAGACTTGGCTTAATTCAAGTCCCCCCCTAAACAAATTTTCTAACTTCGTCCCTACAGTCACCGCTATCTATGTTGGTAATTAAATATTTGAATTATAATTGATATATCTGACATGATAAAATAATCACAACTCACATATCCTATAAATTTTGTGACTGATTTTTTTATTTTAATTGGTTAAAATTTCGTGATTGAGTGATCGCATGAGAACGTGACTCTAACCATGCTTATCTATAAAATGTCCATTCACATTTTAAATTTTCATTACTATGGACCAATAGGACTTTAAGGGGGTGTTTGGTGTGTAAGTTTGAGTTAAGATTTGTAAGTTTAAATAGTAAATTTTTTTGAATTTTTTTGAATTTTCAGAAAAGACAAACAACTTTTTGGGGAAAAAGATAAAAAATATGATGAAAAAAATACAGTTTAGTTTAAACAGAGTTTTTTACCAAACAAGACCTAAAATGTAAGGAATCATGTTTCGTAAAACAGTTTATGGCTCTCAATAATTCACAGAAAAGTTGGATATGAATGTGTTATGTCCCATCCTCATGTTGGTACAATTTTTATTTTTTCACTTTTTTATAATTTTTTATTTTGTGGTTGAAAAATTCTAATTGATTTGATATGGGCTATGTACTTAAATGTTCTATGTCCTACTTGAAAAGGTGAAAGAAACAAACATAGAAAATAACTAATGAGGATAGTGACTACAATTATGAAATATATAAGACCGGAAAATTTTAAATTAATTTATCCATCCTATAATTTGGACACTACTTTATTAAAAATGAAAACAGAGAATCCTTTTAGAAAATCTTGATCTAGACAAAATGGTTAAAGTTGTCAATTAAATAAAAAAAAATGGATTGTCGTGCTTCTTTTTTATTTTTTATTTTTTGGTGTGTGGTTGTTTGTAATTCTAAACTACAACTTGGTACCCTTAAATTTCTTTTTTCATTTATTCAAATTCAAATTATAAAAATCACTTATAATTTTGTTTTCCTTGTCGAATAACTGATAATTCCATATTAATAAATTGTAGCCAAAGGTCAATGGTTGTAGTTATGAAGTCAATCTCTTACACCCATGTCATATTAAAAATTACAATGCATTTATATATATCTATATATATTGGTTTTTAAGTAATCAAGAGTTAATCTTTGTTGTTTTGAATTAGTCAGAAGTCAATTCATGTTTACACCAAGCTTAAAAGCATATTTCTGGCCCGGGGAAAGAAAAAAACATTTTAGGAAAGAAACAAAATGCATAGATTAATTTCACTTAACAATTTACTCCTTTGGAAAAAAGGAGAAAAAACAACATTTAATTTTTGTAGAGGAATAACCTTTTATTATTATTATTATTATTTATTGGTAGGAACTGTATTTGTAATTGTTGGATTAATTTTTCAACTATACTATATGATTTATATGAGTATACACGTTAAAAATTTGAAGCGTGCGATAGAAAACTACTCTTATGTCTAATGACTGTGTCTTGTCTACTAGATTTGTTTCTATGCGGTGTAGTGAGTAATCTTAATGATATAGGTCTCTTGATCTCCGTCGACTGAAGTTTTTATCAGATTGTAGAAGTAATGTAGAAAAAACTATAAATGTGTTTGATATCTAATGTGTCTATTATGTTTTACTTTTCTGGAACTTGATACACGTTTTTTTCCTTGAATGTTTCGTTCGAATTTGCTGATGAATTTGGTCTACGCACGGGTCCAGTCTCATTGTATTTTGAGATCATTCGTTCAATATTGGTGTTTGTATTCTCTCATTTGGAATGAAATTTTCTTAAAAAAAAAAAAAAGATAAATAAAGAAAAGATAAGTGGAATAAAAGCTCTAAAGTTTGACATTAAATGCTGCTTCATGCTATTCCCAATTGACACTCTCGTTATGAATGTCTTTATCATGGGCCCATAAATAAATCGCAGTAGGTATTACAAAAGCACAATCCATTTAGTAAAAATCTCCTTAGAAAATTAAAATAGAAGAAAGTTTCTTGTAATCCTTTCCCACGAGAAATTAAATAAAAGAAGCCATAATTTTCTTTTTTTTTTTTTCGAGGGGAAAGAAGTGATAATTTTCAAGATGCTTTTCTTTAAAAAAGAAAAAGCATTTATATAGATATGTTTATTTAACTTATTTATGTTCTATTGGGCAAAACTTTGACTTAAACTTTTAGGGGGAATTTGGCATTTTAACTCAAACTCAAAATTTTCAACTCAGTTTTTGTCTTTTTCTGAAAAAGTTTTTTGTCTTTTCTACAAAAGTTTTTTGTCTTTTCTAAAAATTAAAAAAAAGTTACTATTTAAACTTAAAAATTTCAACTCAAACTCATTCACCAAACTCCCTTAGTGATAATTTTCAAGACTATGCCTTTTTTTTGAAAAATTATTTAAAGAATATAGATATGTTTATTTAACTAATTTATGTTCTATTGGACACTTAAACTTTTAGTTAGTAGAAAAAAAAAAAGTATTATACTGTTATTTTTTAATAAGTATTTAGAATAATTTGATTGTAAACTTTTTGATAAACTAAAAAGCTAACATTATTTAAATACTTTTAGAATTAGCTTTTAAATCAATAAAATTTATCAATAGGCTCTATAAACATAAAAATATAACGAGGGAAAACTTACAGTAAGAATTGTACTTTTATTCTATCGATATTGAGTATTGTTATTTAAACTGTTAGATTAACTTTTCAATGGTTTAAATTATAATTGAGAATAGTTTTGCATCACATAATGTATTTTTAATGTAAAAATTTATCAATTAAACTGTTAAAAAGTTAAATTCACCAATACTATCTATCAATAGGGTAAAAATAAAGTTCCTTCAAATTCTTCCAAAGTAATAAAATCTTACAAGAAAGAAAAATTCTATGCAAGAAAACGTAGGGGCCATCCTTCTCTTGTTCCCTTTCAATCAGTTATTTTTTTTAATATATATATATATATATATATATATATTTTTTTTTTTCCAAAGGGCAAAACCACTTTGTCTTTTTTCTTTCTATGGTTGCCATCACAAGGCAAAAGGAGTTGCAATCATAAATATGCTGTAGTGGTCATAAAAGCCATCCACTTCAACCATCCAAGGTCAAGAAATGAAATAAAATCAAAATCCTCCTTGAACTATTAATCTATTCCACAATAGTCTTTTGATTCAAAACTCCGTTAAAAAATGGATTGTAGTGACCATATAACGATAAGAAAAATGTGTTTTGATCAGAATTAATTTTTCCCTTTCAACATCTTACAAACATTTGTTAAATTTAGGTTTAATTTTGAAATTTGTAACTCCTACGCACATAATCTTAAATGCACACGATCTTCACAATATAACTACTGTCAATTTTTAAATAGTATTTTGAACGAAAGGACTATTGTAAAACAAATTAATAATTTAAGGACAGACTCGGAGCGATTTTAAGTTCAGAGACTAAAATAATTTTGGTTGCTTGTTTGGTCCTAGGAATATTAGGGAACAAAAATAGTGGTAATGATAAATAAATGGGGCTAAATTGCTTTTATGGTCCTTGATTTTTTTACGAAGCTGCGATTTGCTCCCACATGTCTTTTTTGTGATTAAAATGTCCTTAAACTTTTTTAAATGGTATAATTTGATCCTTTTTATTTTTTTTGGGAGAATGGGTGGAATAGCATAATATAAATATAGAATTGAAAATAATAGAATTTTTTTCCTTATTGATGGGATAAAGTAAGGTGTGCCCATTGTAGAATTGTCCTTTTTTTTTTTTACTAATAAATATTAAAAATTAGGTGGAAGAGATCACTTTTATATTACATGTAGTTGAATGATGTAAATTTTTTTTATTAATTGATCTTAAATATTAAATAATGTGAAATTAACATGATATTTTCGGTTAAACTTTTAAAGTGCGTTTAAAAAAAAAAAAAAAAAAACCTTTTTACATCATTTAAAAAGTTTAGATGCCTTTTAACAATAACTTTCTAAAATAGGTGAAAGCAAACGTGTAATTTACCCGATAAATAAAATAAATAAAATAGAAGGACAAAAATTTACACGGAGGCTAGATTATTTGGGTTCGGAGACGATGACTTGACTGTCGTTTTCATGACTAAAAGGAGATAGACCAAGTCTCCTTTAAGCCCTCTGTTCATTTTTTCCCTCTCTTTTTCTCTCTCTCTCTCTTTGACAACTCCAACTGCCCATTTCAGTTTCTCTCTCTCTCTCTCTCTCTCTCTCTCTACGAACCTTCTTCTCAATCCTCTCTCACCGGGAAGTTTCGTCTTCATCTTCTAACTTCCTCTTCGACATGTGATATTTTCTTTTTCCTCTCTTCTTTTGTTCAAAATCAAACTCCTCTGTTTTCTTTTTTCCTATTCTTTCTTTGTCCCGTTTGGTTTAAAAAAAAAAAAAAAAGGCACTGAGTCCGAGGAAAGAAGGAAGAGAAAGAACTTTGATTGATGGTGAGAAAGGACATGTGAGTTTTTGCTTCTTCCTTTCTTTACGTTCCTGGTAAATCTCTTTTAGGATTCCTTTATTATTATTATTATTGTTATTATACTTTAATTAATTGTTCATGACTTACGTGTGAAAGAAAAATGGTTGAAAAAAAATTTAAAAAATATTAAACATGGGAATATCACCGTGTTGAAAAACTGACCATGTCTTATGTTGACAATTACAAGTCACCCAACGAGTTCATATATAATCATATTGTTTAATCCCTCTTATGTTCTGCCAGTTTTTGCATGAACCCAATTCATGTCTTTACATATATATAAAAATATATATATATAAATAGTATATTTCAGACTTGGAATTGGATTCTTTTTCAGGGCCTGAATCTTGTCTGAAGTTATGGATTACAAGGTGCGAAAGTTTGTAAGGTTAGTTTATTATTATTCAAGCTTGAACACGAAGAGTTAATAATCCGATTTCGCGGTCGTATTTATTCTGTTTCAGATACCGATAATCTTGTCGAATTCTAGTTTATTTTGATATGAAACGCAAAATTTTATTTATTTATTTATTTATTTATTTATTTTAATTTTGAAAAAGTTTACTCGATCGGGTAACTGGTCTTATGTGTTTACCATCTTGTTTTCCATTCCATTTATTAATTTGAGTTTGATATTTGTATGTCTATTTCCTTTCCAGATTTGAGGACTGGAAATCAGAGAGATCTCAAAGTTCTGAGCCAGAATCCTCCACCGAAGGTCATCATGGACTCAATAGAAGAAAAGCTAGAATATTCATAAGCTCGATTTTCGAACACATTTACGGAGGATTCCAAAGGGGTTATGAGAGGATTAGAAGCCTTAGAAGAAGACCAACTTCTCATTCTGTTGTCAAGAAGCCAGAGAAGGAGCCGGGTTCTCGGAAGAAGATTATTGACCCGCAAGGCGCTTTGCTTCAGAAATGGAACAAGATATTTGTTCTGTCTTGTTTCGTAGCCGTGTCTGTGGACCCTCTGTTTTTCTACATCCCAGTTATAGATGATGGCAGGAAATGCCTCGATTTGGACAGGCCTTTGGAAATCATTGCTTGTGTTCTTCGTACATTTATCGATATCTTCTACGTAGTTCGGATCATCTTTCAGTTCCGAACTGGGTTTATCGCCCCTTCTTCTCGAGTGTTCGGAAGAGGCGAGTTGGTTGATGATCCCGTTGCAATTGCTAAAAGATACCTGTCATCCTACTTCATTATTGACGTTTTGTCAATTCTTCCTTTACCACAGGTAATATATTTTCCTTCTTTCTTAGTCGAAAGCGAAAATGACAATACTAAGATTTTGCACTTGTTCGAAACTAAATAGAAATTGGTAGTAAGACTTTCCCTTCGCGGGGTTAAATGGCAGCCGGACAATGCCGTATCTATGGTAGTCGCAGGTATTCTGATGTGTTACTCTCTCTCTCTCTCTGACTCTCTCTCTTCAGGTGGTGGTAATTTTGGCAACGAACCCTTCTACAATGCGGCCGGTTGCTCAAATCACAAAGGAGTGGTTGAAAATCGCAATCTTCAGTCAGTATGTGCCGAGACTAATGCGAATCCATCCGCTATTCAAAGAAGTAACCAGAACCTCTGGCATACTGACCGAGACCGCTTGGGCTGGTGCTGCTTTCAATCTTTTCCTCTACATGCTAGCAAGTCATGTAAGTTCAATTATTCGTTTCGAATTAAAACATTCTTCCAAGAAATTGTCTGAGTTTCTGACGAATTGAACATGATATGCTTACTAGGTAGTTGGAGCCTTTTGGTACTTGTTCTCTCTTGAGCGACTCGATACGTGTTTTAGTAGAGAGTTTAAAAACCAGCGTCATCACCAAGATTGGGGTTCCTATGAATTTTATTGTGTCGAAAACAGCTTAAATGTCGTTGGAGTTGATGTCGACACTGTTAAGAAATCACTGAATTCTTCTTGCCCTTTCATCGATCCCGACGACATTTTGGATCCGAATGTGTTTAACTTTGGAATTTTTATTGATGCTCTCAAGTCTCGTATGGTTGCAACCTCGGATTTCCCTAAAAAATTTTTCTACTGCTTTTGGTGGGGCTTAAGAAATCTTAGGTTGGTTATAACTTAAAACGATTCTCGCACTCCATTTCTTCTGCTTTCTATTTGCCATCTTAAAGAATCTCGAGTCTAATTCGTTTCGCTTTTATTTGCAGCTCTCTGGGCCAAAACCTCAAGACTAGCACATATGTGTGGGAGATAATGTTCGCAGTCGCCATTTCAATCGCCGGATTGGTTCTTTTTTCACTACTCATCGGCAATATGCAGGTAATCAAATGCACTATGAGGTTACTACATGTGAAGTAACTGGATTTAGCGAGCCAAAATACATAATTACCTCGATTCTTGTTGTGTGTCTGTAGAAATATCTGCAATCCACTACTGTGAGAGTTGAAGAAATGAGAGTGAAAAGGCGAGACGCCGAGCAGTGGATGTCCCACCGTATGCTTCCCGATAACTTGAAGGAGAGGATCAGAAGATACGAACAGTACAAATGGCAAGAAACTAGAGGTGTTGAAGAAGACAATCTAGTGAAAAACCTTCCCAAGGACCTAAGGAGGGACATAAAACGACATCTTTGCCTTAAACTTCTAACGAGAGTGAGTGCTTTAAACAATTTCCGTTCTAGTTTTCTCTCCGATTTTTATCAACTCTTCTCACCATTTGAGTTTGATCTTTAAAAAAGGTGCCGTTGTTTGAGAAAATGGATGAACAACTCTTGGACGGGTTGTGTGACCGTCTCAAGCCAGCCCTCTACACAGAGAAGAGCTCCATTGTTAGGGAGGGTGATCCGGTTGACGAAATGCTCTTTATCATGCGAGGAACTCTGGCGACTATGACCACTAATGGTGGCAGAACCGGCTTCTTCAACTCGGTTGATCTTAAGGCTGGCGACTTCTGCGGAGAAGAGCTTCTCACATGGGCCTTGGACCCCAACTCTGCCACCAATCTCCCCACGTCGACAAGGACGGTGGAAGCTAAGACACAGGTCGAAGCCTTCGCTCTCAAGTCCGATGATTTGAAGTTTGTTGCCTCGCAGTTTCGGCGGCTTCATAACAAAAAACTCCAGCACACTTTCAGGCAAGGCTATAAAAATCGTATCTCTCCCTTAAGCAATTCCATATTTATTAGTCAGCTTTAGTTGACATATGATAGTATCTAATTGGACCAAAATAACTTGGGACTATTGCATTCACTTTCAGGTTCTACTCTCTTCAATGGAGAACATGGGCGGCCTGTTTTATTCAAGCGGCTTGGCGGCGACATTGCAAGAGAAAGCTTGACAAGTCTTTACGCGATGCGGAAGACAGGCTCCAAGATGCTTTGGCGAATGAAGCCGGAACCACGCCAAGCCTTGGCGCCACCATTTATGCTTCAAGGTTCGCTTCCAACGTGCTGCGAGCTTTGCGTCACAACAGCATGCGCGGCTCTAGATCAGCACAGAGGTTGCTACCTCTGCTGCCTCAGAAACCTGCTGAGCCCGATTTCACCGCGGAAGGTCGCTAATGGGTTAGGGCTGATTGATTTCCTAGCTATTGCAAGTCCAAGTTTTGTGTTTTGCGTACAAGTTACAAGATTTGTTTGTGTATAACATGTATAATAAGCCTAGCTTTGTAATCAACCAGAAATCTTACTTTGACAATTATATATGTCATCAGAAGTTCTACTTGGTTTTCTAGCCAATGGAAATTAGTTCATTCAATTTGCGAGTCTCATTGTAGTGAATTGCTGCAACGACTGTAAGCGAACACGAATGTATCTCTCATATTTATCTTGTAATATTTAGAGTGCGACTCTATGATCTCAAAATCGAGCATTTACCAAAACATATCCGAATTGATTAGCCTTTGAACATAAACTTTACCAATTCTGTGAATTTAAAGAAATTTATTTTCACTTTTGTAATGAAAAAGAAAATCTTTTTGTTTACCTTTATTTACTTTCTTTTGATGTAAATCAACCTTAAATTTTTTTTTTCCTTCACGTAGAAGATATTATTCATAATATGGCTGATTAGTACAACATCCTTGGCTACAATTTATTTTCAATTACGCATTACTTGGAATAAACACAGCTCTGCCCAAACTCAGTAGTCAAGGAATCCTGCATGGCAAGAAATAAATAAATAAATAAATAAATAAACAAATAAATAAAATAACATCTCCAAATGCCACATGATAAAGTAATTAAGAAAGAGATAATTAGATTTGCATTACCTAGAGCAGTCGATGTTGCGGTCGATCATAGGCATAGTCGCGCTAATTCTGCACTTCTCGGGGATAGGCGGGATACGGCTGGGATCGACGTCGGAGATTGGAGTGAGCGCATCCTTAAGGCACTGGCAGGCGGCCCGCCTGTCTTTCTTTGTCTTGGCTTGCTCGTTCAGCTTCATCGCGCCGTCGCAGCACGACTGCGAGGGCTTGTCCTCTTTTTTCCTCAGGTAGTTCAGGCACGGCGAGAGTAAGGAGACGATGTGGTCGCAAGAATCCCCTCCGGACGACAGCGGAGACGGTGAAGGCACCGCAAGGACGGCGGAGCTCGAGAGGAGTATGATCAAGGATGAGGAGAAGAATAGTGCTAGTGTTAGGCAATCCATGGATGTTACGGACAAGAAAATGAGGAAGTGTTTGGGGGAAAATTGATATGTATGAGAAAAATCTGCAGTGGTGTATTTATACTAATTTGTAGAGCTAGCTTAGTTTTTGTGGCTTGTTGTTATGGTGAGGTTTTTCTGCATTTGTTTTGTTCATACAAGTTTTGTGAAAAGAATTTTGTCTGGATTTTTTTCCATGGTCGAATGAATTTAAGGAGGTTTTCACGGATGCATGATCTGGTTGTATGGAAAAATGGTTTTACCTAACGTGCCCAAACGAAACTCAAAATTATTGTGAAAGGGCTAAGAAATTATTTTATTATGATACAGGCTATATGAAAATTTATATGAAAAATATAGGATTATTCTTATCAATGTCCTTGAATTTTAGATTCGTTCTCACTTTGTCTTTAACCTTTTAAAAAAAAAATCATAAGCCCCTTAAACTTTGAATTAGTCTCATTTAATCCGCTCTATTAAAATTTATGTTAAAAACATACAAAAATAAAGTAGTTAAGTATAATTATATGGTCTTTTTCTATTTATTTTTAGCATAAATCCTAACATAATATACTAGTAAGACTAATTTCTCCTTCTTTTTTTTTTTTTTTTGTCTGTTTTTAACCAAAATTCTAAAAGGGATTAAGTAGTACTAATTCAAATACTGTATGTATATTTTTTTAAAAAAATATTTAAGCTCAAAAGAAAAAAAAAAACTATAAATTATAGATAGTTTTTACGAAAATAATTGAAGTAGGTAGATATGATTTTATGATAAATTTGTTAATTAGTTACTATTATTTATACAATATTTTTAAAATATACTATTTATTTTAATTATTTATGTAAAAATGTTATTTACTACATTCTCCCACGAGATACTAGAGAGCGGCAAATTATGTCCCCCCGACCTTATTCATTGGCTTCGTCCTTGTGTGCAAGGAAATAATCTGGTGCAAAATCTTCCTTAATTAAGGACCTCATCAGGGACTTGCATTTAAAAAAAACAAAAAAACAAAACAAAAACAAAAAAAGGACCTCAGCAGGGACATAAAACGCTATCTTAATTTGCTTTAAACTTCTCAACAGAACAATTTCTACAACAATGTTCTTTCCAATTTTTTAGTAACTCCTCTCATCATCCGAGTTTGATCTTTAAAAAAAGGTGCCAATGTTTTGAACAAATGGATGAACAACTTCTGGATGCAATGTGATGATAGTCTCAAGCCAGCTATCTACACAGAGAAGAGATGCATAGTTAGAGAGGGTTACCCAATCAATTCATTTTAAAAACTTAAACCAATATAGAAATGACGAATTAACAATAATTTTATATTTTAACACTCCTCCTCAGTCAGATAATTAGAAAACGTGTGAAAATAAATATCAATAAGAAAGCCAACACAAGTTTTTAGAGAAACTCCGTAACAAATTAAAAGGTCCAACACATGATAGTAATATTAAAGAAGATAAACTAAAAAAATGTAGTTACAACATATATCATTGACATTTTCACGATATAATTTATATTTTGAAATCTCAACATGGATTACGTAGGGGGGAATATTTCTTCCAAAAGTATTCATCAAAATATTCACAATGTCTAAAAATATCAGTAATATTAATGATTATCCAAGATATTTTTTACTATGCCCACAAAATATCCAAAAAGTCGGGGATTTTTTTTGGTAAAAATTCCAATTTTGTCTCACATTTCAATTTTTTAAATATCAATAAGATGTGACAACATGCTATAAAAAATAAAAATCATGGTTGTAGGGTAGCAGGTGAGGATATTTGGTTTATTGGAAAATAACATATAAGAAGATGTGGTGTAACTCAAATGAATCAAATTGTGATGAGGATACTATTGACTTGAGTTTTGATTCCATGAGCTTAAAAACCGAGCAAAGTTCTTACGATTATAATTCTCATTATGGTTCTTTATTTCAAAAGTACAAAATTGAAAGGTTTTTTCAATATATTGGTATATCCTCCATCACAAATTGATATCGAGATGTCAATATTTTATATCTATCAAGTCTACTCATCAAGTTTGATAAACCAAACAATATCCAATTTATGGTTTAAATAGTTGAAAGAGACCAAAAAACACATATGTGGCACAATTACAATTACCTTAGAACTATAATTTAAGGATAATATCCTGACAAATATATTGTTTAGATCAAGATCATCACCTACCAAATGTTTTCCAATATGCTAGAAACTCTTTTTTAGTATTAAGGACAATTGAAACTTGTTTGTACTCCCTTATGTTTGACATTAAACTTTAATGTATTCCATCATATAATTGTGTTTTGTTTGTAAATGCAATCCCATGCTTTTCTTCTTTCCTTTTTTTTTTTTCGTAAATTCTTTATACGGTAATTCTTCAGTCTTTAAGAAAGGTAATATTGTCTTTATATTTACACTTTCAAACATATGTAAATAAAAGAAAAAAATGGACATATTTCAAAACACCACCTCTAAATTGGACATTTATGTAAATAATCCTAACCAATTAGGAGAAGTAGCCAAAGTCATTTTAAGCTCATTACCGATTCTATATCTAGCCAATGTGGGACTTTTTGTTCACACATACTCAACAATCACCTCCTCGAACGAAAACCCATTATCACCGCAGCCTCCCCTCAAACGATGATTCATCAATCCATCTTACTCAAACCAAGAAGATCCCAACTCCATCAAGACTTCCACCGCGTCAGGACCCACGTAACATGGAGTTTCCATCTCGAGAGTCATACCATGGATTTTCTGACTATCACACTCTCTTTGGGGGCCACCGTTCCTTGTACAATTTATCTCTGGGGTTCATCTTGCGCATACACATGGCTACGCCTAGAATCTGGCTCTGATACCATTTGTTGGGGTCCTTAGAGTTCTATTTAAAAGGTTAACCTATTAGGAGTAGCCCAAATCCTTTTAAGCCCATTATCAATTCCATATCTAACCAATGTGGAACTTCATTTTGTTTGCACATACTCAACCATAGATATATTTGCTCTATTTTTCGTGGATAATTACTTACTTGGTGCAGAGTAACAGGAACAAAAATTACATCTACATGATTTGATCGATAACCACTATGGTTTGTCCACGATTTTCTTAATCACGCATGTCCTTGAAATTGCATGCATAATTATTTGGAATTAGCACACAACTCTCCCAAACTTAGAAAATTATCCGTCCATAAGTCAAAGTAATCCTGCATGGCAAAAAAAAAAAAAACAAAAAAACAAAAAGAAAAACATTATTAATATCTCCAAATGCACATATGATAAATCAAAACATAAATTTAAGAAAGTTGTTAATCATAAACTAGAGCATGAATTGATTGCATAATTACGTAGAGCAGTCGAAGTTGCCGTCGACGGGAGGCAGAGTGGTGGAGATTCCTCACTCCTGGGGGATCTGCGGGATGCGGTTGGGATAGACGTCGGAGATCGGAGTCAGCGCCCGCTTAATGCACTCGCAGGCGGCCTGCCTGGCTTCCTTGGTCTTCGGCTGCTCGCTCTGCTTCTTCGCGCTGTCGCAGCACGACTGCGACGGCTTGTCCTCTTTTGTCCTCACGTAGTCCAGGCACGGCATCAGGGGCTGGATAGTGCTCGCGCAAGAATCCGCATCCGGGGCAGGAGCCGGAGAAGGCGCCGCCAGGTCTGCGGAGCTCGAGAGGAGTATGATCATGGCTAAGGAGAAGAATAGTACTGCTAGGGTTAGGCGATCCATAATGGATATGTTACGTACACAAAAGAAAATGAGGAATATTATAATTATTGGACGAGAATTGGTTTGTGACATGTATGAGAAAATTGGTGGTGAAGTATATAAAGTAGAGCTTGGTTAGTTTTTTTTTTTTTTTTTTTTTTTTTTTTTTTTTTTTTAAATTATTCATTCAAGTTTTGTGAAATGGGAAAATTTTTGGGTTTTCCCATACGGTTGAATGAATTTAAGGAGGTTTTTTCGGATTCATGCTCTGATTTTGAAAGGAAAAAATAGTTTTTACAAGCATGGATGCAATTTTAGCCTCACACTTCTAATGTGATTAAAAAAAATCTCTCAGAGGTTGTTTGTTGGGATTGGTGTCCATAAAACATATGATGCTACAACTTTGTTGCGATTTATATAATAAATGTTTTATTTCAATATAGTTATATATGCATGTATGTTTGATGCTTATTATTATCATTAAAATTCCATAATTATATATGTGACCTTAAATAGTATATATATATATATAAGTTATATTCTAGAGGATAATATTTAAGAATGATAATTAAAATAGTCCGTGATAAATAATCAAATATTTAATTGATTAATCAATTAAAGTATGGAATCTTTAATTAAATATCACTAGTGTATGTTATTACCATTAAGAATGGAAAAGTCTTATCCAAACCGTTAATGTAGCGAGACATTTAATGAGTGCACTGTGTATAATGTGATTATGTAGGACAGGGGACGTGACCTTATATGAATTGATGATAATTTCTGTTAAGTATAACGGATTTAAATCACGTCAATCAATGATCATATATAGAATGATCTTAATTTTGAGTTATTTAAAGACTATTATTTATCAAATCATATTTTTTGATTTACTCGGTATGGATTTAAGCAACAAATCTTATTCCTTGTATTTTGGGGATTTGATGAAGTTGCTGGGAATGTTAATATTACAAGATGTAATCCGTTCCTTCTTATTTAAGAAGCATATAAATAATTTCCTTCCATGTTGATTCGGAGCTTAAATGGTATGAGCGCTCAATTCATGATTTAACTTTATAAATTTATCATTCATTAGAGAATCAATGGTACTCAAGGATAAAAATGTAATTAGAGAGGTTAACAAATTTTACCTAGCTCTAATTATGAATTATTTTGGAGGATCGATCTATATGTAATAGGTATAACAAATGAACGACTCTATTCTTTGAGTAATTTTGTATCTATAATTTCAAAAGTGCAGTTCCAAGTTTTAGTGGAGTAACTCTGAGATTAATAAAGTTGATAAATTAATCAAAGAGTTTGATTAGTTATCAAATTTTATTAGAGCTTGAAATTATAGGTCTATTGTTCCTCAAACCGCCTTCGTTAGCAATTGAACAAGTATACTTGATGGATTGTATTTTTAGCTCACTAAATGTGGGAAATAAAATAAAAAGGAAAATGTTTGTTTTTATTAGTTTATTGTCACAAATATTTATTTATTACTCAAATAATTAATTATGAATTAATTATATTATTTAAATAATGGAGATTATTTAAATCGTAGGCTTTGTTTGGTTGCAAGTTTAGTTTAAACTAAACTATACTTTTTTCATAATATTTTTTTTCTTTTTCTGAAAAAGTTTTTTGTCTTTTCTGAAAAATTACTATTGAAACTTAAAAATTTTAAACTAAACTCATTCATCAAACACCCTCTTAAAATTGAAAGTCACAATGCGTGAAACCCACTATGTGTACGCCTACTGTTCGTGGGTGGGACCCACAAATGCAAATTGACACATGCTAATTTCTTATTTATGAGATTATAAATATTTATAATTAAAATTAGATTTTAAGTTAAATATTTATAATATGTATAAGAAAGGTAAAGAAGGAAACAGTTTCCTTCTTTCGGTTAAATTATATATATATGTGTGTGTGTGTGTGTGTGTGTGTGTGTGATATAAATAATATATATATATATATATATTAATTATACATTTAAATTTTAAAAAGGGCAAACAACGTGACCTTTCGTCCAAGAAAAGTTCACGGCCGCATATATACATATAGTTATATATATATAATCGTTATATTAATATATGTATATAATTAATATATATTATATTATATTATATTTAATATAATATATTATATATTTTCAATTTTTATTGATCTTTTTTTTAAATATTAAGAATATTTAAAATTTAAGATAGAAGGTTTTGGTAATCTACCTTATTCTATAAATGAGATTTTATATCAAGGTAGAAGAAGAACTTTCAGTTCAAGATTTTTGGTTGGTAGACTTTTAGTCAATAAGAACCTCAAAGAGAGAAGAGTTCTCCTTTGCACTCTTTGTTTTTTCTCATGTGTTGAGAGTCGAAACAAATACACCAAAAGTGAGTGAGTTAATCAATCCCTCAACAAGAACGCCCACCTGTTCGTTCAATCAAGCAACGAAGGTAAGGTGTGGAAGAACGTGGTCTTGAAGGATAGGATTGTTTGTGGGTTCGAAAGTTTATTTTGATGGAGTCAACTTAATCGGATGACGGTACAATTCTTATCATTTATCATTTCTATATATTAAATTAATATAGCTATAGAATAACACAAAGTTTGAGAAATTTTTATTCTTCATGGTTTTACGCTTCCGCTAGTTTTTCGCTAATCTCGGTTTTCGAAATCAACAGTTTGCATAATGCACATAGAACCTTTGAAAGCCATTAAAAAAATTGGGAAAAAAAAAACCAACAACAACTCTTCCAATTATGGATTCTAAGAGCTTATATGTAACTACTGAGTAACTAGGCGGGTGGCAATTAAAGCATGGGAGAGAGTAAATTATCATTTTTAAAAAGAATAATAGTAAATTCTAGCATAAAATTTTAAACATGGTAATAAATAGTATAATCAAATTTATGATCACATAATATCAAAAAAAATTCCTCCTCCTTCCTCTTCACTCTCTTTAATATGAAACTATACACATATATTTGATGTTAAAAGTTAACTGTAAATCCGAAACTTTTTTAGAAAATCTAAGGAAATCTAAGAATTTATCATAAATATATGCTATAATTTATTTTCTTTTAAAAAGCATTCTATAAATTTCTAAGGTAATTATAAAATATTCTATTTGTTACAATTTCTGTTAAAGCACTTGCTCTCTCAACAAGAGATCTTGGATTCAAGTCGTTATCGTCACAATGATCAAGGTATATGAGCAATTCATTTCGAGAACGATCCATATATCCCGTGGATCAAAAGCAAAACAAAACAAAAAGGAGCATCAACTGAAATTGATAACAATCTTTAAAAAAAAAAAAGAGTTCAAGTGGACAAAAATAACAACAATTTATTAAGAATTTATGTAACCAGAAACGACTACAACGTATGTCAACAACAACAATAGGAAAACGACAATTATCGCAAAATGTAACAAAAGTTTGAAAAAAAAAACCCAAAAAACCCATAAAACGACGATACATGTTATGAATACAACAGCCTGTAGAAAAAGGGACAGTAACCTGTAAACGACAATAACGAACCATGACAACAAGTTTGAAGTATAATAGCTTTAAAAAAAATGCAAAATACAAACGGGTACTAATCTCTCGAAACAAAAGTAATGAATAAACTGTCAACACCGCTCCGTCTTAACTCAGCTAAAATTTGTGTGCAAAATGAAGAGGGAAAAAAAAAAAAAAAAAAGAGTACATCAGTCAGCCTTTCCATGGCATGGTTCCTCTTCAAGGCCCAAAATTTAGGAAGGTTATCATTTTGGTTTAAACATTATAGACACACACACACACACACAAACTTAACATATATTATTCTTGAATAGTTTTAGGGATGAGTGTTGAAGTGCTACAATTAGCGCCGGGTTGGAGTATGGATTCGAAATTGGAAAATCCAATTCAAATTTAGAATTAAACTAGTTTAGTATTTGTGTGGAACAAAAATGAATTGTGCCAATTAAAAAAAAAACAAAAAAAGTAAAACATTCAATTTACATTGGATTTGGTTTATATTTTTCTAATCTAAACTTTTGCTCCAAACAAGTGTACATATTATATGTTCTTAATATCTCAAATGTCTCAATCGGAAAATGTTGATTCATCTGGCTTGATGGGTGGTTTTGATGGATATGTAATGATATAACAACATTAATTTATAGTAGATGATACATGAATATGTATATGTATATCATGAGACAGAAAATTCCAAGCAATCAAATATTTGAAAGGCTTTATTGCCTAATGAACATGATCCTTGTATTGAGTAAACGACATGAACTAAATATGTGAAGCATCATGATGAAACAACTATTACAATTTAAAAAAACTGCAAAAGAAGATTTTATTATTATTATTTTTTTGCAAGAAAATAAATTTCTTGAAATTTTTATAATTTGTGGATATTTCCAAAACATACATGATAAATTGATAATTGACAATTGTCGATATTTTTGGATAATGTGAACATTTTCATAAACACGGAGGAAAAAGAGTAGTATCTTTGCCCTTGATGTTAATGTTGGTTTCATATGAAGTCATGGATATTTTGTGGCATTTGGAGGATAAATCCCAGATCGGGCATTTGTATGGCTTTACTTTAATATGGTGCTTTTCTCTTCTTTTGCACTGGAATATCCATTAATTTCCCAACAGATGAATACATTTTGTTTTGTTTGCCCATTTAGACGAAAAGTACAATTTATTTTGTATGTTCTCTGTATTAATGAGATGGATAACATTTCGTTTCTTTTCTTTTCGTTTCTTTTTCCCCTTTTCTGCATATATATATATATATATATTTACATGTACAATTATCCCTCTCTTAGGATCTCTATCCATTTCAAGCAATATTTCAGTTTTTTTTTTTTGGATAAAATTCTTGAGTAGTAATGCATTCCTTTTACAGAAAAGGAGATAAGTATCATCACTTACTATCACATTATAATCTAGTGCAGAATCACATGACTATACTTGTTTATTATCATGAACAAAAAAGTAACCGAATTGATTAGCCTTTTGAAGTACGTACCAACTTCAAAGATATGCAGGTCTAAATATATGTATATATATTTGCTCTTTTTCTGTGGATAATTATTACTTAACATGGTGGAGAATAACAAGAACAGAAAATTATATCAACATGATAATTCATTGATAATCACTTTGATTTGTCCACACAAAAGTTTTTATCCCTATATAGATATATAATGGCTGATGTTGATCAGTAGTATAACATATATATATCCCTGACCACAATTTATTTCTTAATTACGCACGTCCCTAATATTGCCATACATAATTATTCGGAATTAACACAACTCTCCCAAACTTAGAAAATCGTCCCTGCATGAGTCAAAGTAATCCTGCATATGGCAAACAAACAAACAAAAAAAAAAACATTATTAAGATCTCCAAAATGCTTAAATGATAATTAAACCATACATTTAAGAAAGTTGTTCTTTGTAAATTAATAAAATGAATTAATTAATTGCATAGAATTAATTACGTAGAGCAGTCGAAGTTGCGATCGATAGGAGGCAGAGTGGCGGAGATTCCGCACTCCTTGGGGATCTGCGGGATGCGGGAGGGATCGACGTCGGAGATCGGAGTCAGCGCCTGCTTAATGCACCTGCAGGTGTCCTGCCTGGCTTCCTTGCTCGTCGCCTGCTCGCTCAGCTTCTTCGCGCCGTCGCAGCACGACTTCGATGCCTTGTTCTGTTTTTTCCTAAGGTAGTCCAGGCACGGCGTCAGGGGCCCGATGATGCTGGCGCAAGCATCCACCTCCGGCGCAGGAGCCGGAGAAGGCGCAGGCGCCGCCACGACCTCCGAGCTCGAGAGGAGTATGATCATGGCTGATGTGGAGAAGAATAGTAGTACTGCTAGGGCTTGGCGATCCATATATGTTGGATATGTTACTACACAATAGAAAATGAGGTATATTATATATGTATTAATATATGAGAAAATTGGTGGTAAAGTATAGAGTTGCAGAATATGATATGTATTTATAGTAGAGCTTGGTTAGGGGGGTTTTTTCTTTTCTTTTCTTTTATTATTATTATTATTATTATTATTATTATTATTATTTTTGCGTGTGTGTGTTTATTCATTCAAGTTCTGTGAAATGAAAAAGTTTATGGTTTTTCGCGTACGGTTGAATGAATTTAAGGAGGTTTTTTCGGATGCGCGCATGATCTGATTTTGGAAGGAGAAATAGTTTTTTACGTGGATGGAAGTAATTTTAGCCTCACACTTCTAATGTGATTAATCTCTCCAGATTGTTTGCATATTAATGCACATAGAACCTTTGAAAGCCTTAAAAATAAAAAATAAAAATAAAAATAAAACTTCCAGTTAAGGATTCTAAGAGCTTCCTTGTAATAAGATGAGGAGGAGATAAATTGGTAAAATACATAATAATTGCAATTAACTAGGAAAAAGCCACAAATTTGAAAAGCAAGGAACAAGACAAAAACGAATGGAAACTACAAAAGCGACAACAATATACAAAATGACATCAAACTGAAAACAAACGTTTAAAGGGAGGGAAAAAAAACAAAACCAAAAGGGAGGATCAACCTGAAATCAATAACAACGACGTATAACAACAACAACCATAACAGAAAAACGACAATTATCCCAAAGTGTAACCAAAGTTTGAAGAAAAGAAAAAAAAAAAAAAAGAAAAAACTTTAAAACGACGATGATATGAATACAACAGCCTATAGAGAAGGGACAGGAACCTGTAAACGACAATAACGAAATACGACAAGAAGTTTGAACCATAATTGCTTTAAAAAAATGTAAAATACAATGGGCACTAACATCTTGAAACAAGGGCAATGAATAAAGTTTCTTCGTCTTAACTAAGTTCAAATTTGTACGCAAAATGATGAAAAAAAAAAAAAAAAAAAACCCTACTCATCAGTAAGCCTCCATTGGCGTGGCTCCTCTCCGATCAAGGCCGAAATTCTAGGTAGGTTATCATTTTGGTTTAAACATTACATTTGCCAACATACTGTTCTTGACTAGTTTTAGGAATGAGTGTTGACGTGCTACAATTAGCGACCAGCTGGAGCGTGAGTTTGAAATGAAAAAAAAATCCAATTTGAATTGAGAATTTAAACTGGATTAGTGTTTGTTGTTAGTGGGGAAAAAAAAAAAAAGTTGTGCGGATTTCAAAAAAAAGTGAAAATTTCTGTTTGAATTGGATTTTCCAATACAAAATTTTGCTCCCAACAAGTGTATATATGTTCGTCATCTCTCCATTATCTCAATCAGAAAGTGTTGATTTATTTGGCTTATGATAGATAGTTTTGTCAACACTAATAGCAAAGATACATAAACATGTTAGACAGAAAATTCTAAGCAATCAAAAACTTTGAGGGCCTAAAACATGATCCGTCTATTGAATAAATCATTATATTAAAATATGTGAAGCATCCTAGTTGAAGGCATATTCTAGTAGTAATACTATACTTGATTTCATTTAAAGATACAAAGTTCGAATTTCTCATCCCAAGTTAATTATATATATATATGTGTGTGTGAAGCATCATGATGACACAAAAATAATTTAAAAAAAAAAACTGCAAAAAGGAGGTTTTAATTTTTGCAAGATAAGAAGATGCTTCTCTCTTCATTTGCGCTGGAAACCATTGGGAGCCCGCAGCTTTCCGGTCTACCGGGCCTTTGCCTCTATGAACCTATTAGGTTAATCTATTAGGAGAAATAGTTAAGTCCTTTTAAGCTCATTTCCAATTTTATGTTTAATACTCAATGTGGGACTTCTTGTCCACACATACTCAACAATCCCCCTAGAACAAAAACCCATTATCATCGCAGTTCCCCTCAACGATGATCTCTCTGCCCATCTTCCTCAAAAAAGAAAACCAGAAAGATCTCACTCCATTGAGATCTCCACCACGTCAAAGCCCCACGTTACTATGAAGTTTCCATCTCGAGAGTTCACACCACGGATTTTTTGGCGATCACACTCTCCGGGGGCCATCAACCTTCGTCCGGTTTTTTTAGGGGTTCATCTTGCACATACACATGTGGTTACATCTGGAACTTATTAAAAGAAGTATCCCAAATCCTTTTAAGTTCATTTTCAATTTTATGTCTAGCCAATGTGAGATTTTTGTTCACACATACTCAACAGAGCCACCATAAGTATTAGACTATAAAATACTTTTTGTATAGCTGTTATCCACTTCCCTTTTTGGCCTTTGCCACGTGTATAGCTATAGAGAATATTCTTTGTACAATATCAAATGTAATATAATACCTCAAGCTCTCCTTGCTCGGTAACTGAGCTGAGCTTTTTCAATTTCTTTCCCTTTCTTTATTTCCAACCTAGCCTCATCTTCTTATTTCTATCTTGGTATCAGAGCCGCCTGGGCTCCCTTCAGTCCCACAACCATGGATGATAACCCACAGATTGTTTATCAACCAAGAAATGCTAATCCAATCATCCAAGCTCAAGCTCCACGAGAACAACCTCCTCAAAACCCAAATCCTTTTCAAAACCAAAACCCTTTTCCTCCTCTGCATCAAAACATCACAGTGAGGTTGGATAATACTAACCATCTTCTCTGGCAAACCCAGATGATGAATATCATCATCGCCAATGGTCTTGAAGGCCATATTGATGGCTCCACGCCTAGCCCGCCTCAGTTCCTGGACGATCAGCAACAAAATCCAGAGTAAACCCACTGGCGGAGACTTGATAGGCTGGTTATAAGCTGGATCTACTCATCCCTTACTGAAGGAATGATGGGTAGGATTGTTGGGTTAACCACTACACAAGAAACTTGGGAATCTTTGAATCAGGTATACCAGACAGCCTCTATTTCCACCATTCTGAACTTGAAAACCCAACTCATGAACACCAAGAAAGATGGTCTCACTATAATAGAGTATCTTGATC
This sequence comes from Ficus erecta, assembly GCA_008635985.1. Lineage (NCBI taxonomy): Eukaryota > Viridiplantae > Streptophyta > Magnoliopsida > Rosales > Moraceae > Ficus > Ficus erecta. Next base: position 55,135 of record BKCH01001491.1, read on the forward strand.
GTTTAAAAACCATCTTCGATAAGTTTGTTGCCATTGGAGAGCCCTTGTCTTACAGAGACAAGTTGATTCACACCTTTAGAGGGCTAGGACCTGATTATAATGCCATTGTTTTGTCCCTTAGTGCTAGACCTGATCGTCCATCCATGGATGAAATTCACAACCTCTTGATTAACCATGAATACCGATTGGAAGAACAACAAGCTGTTGATCACCTTAACCTTGTTCAAGCTCAGTTTGCTCAAATGAACCTAACCCATTTTTCCAAAAACAACAACTCACCAAAATCTTACTCATCCAACTTCCCAAACAACTTCAAGCCTCAACACTTCTTTTTCAATAACCAATCCCGTTTCACCAATTTCTCACAAAACAAACACCAGAACATACCACAATCTCCTTCTCCCAATCCCTCCATAAGAATCCTCGGCAAACCCAATTTCCCACCGTTCTCCAACCCAACTTACAATCCAAACAATAAGCTAAGAACCGTTTGTCAAATTTGCCACAAGATTGGGCACGCTGCAGATGTTTGTTACCATAGGGGGGATTCTAACTACCAACCCCAACAGCTTCATAGTGGATTCAACCGTGGGAACACTAGCAGGGCCTCTTTTCGGCAACCATATTAACCTAATGCCTTCACAGCCATGCTTGGCACATCCAGTCACAGTTCGGCTGGCTCTACTAGTGAGAGTCCTTGGTTTTTGGATTCGGGAGCCACACACCACTTCACTCCGGACGTTAGTTCTCTCGACAACCCACTGCCCTTCCTTGGTGATGATCAAGTGATGGTGGGGAATGGTAAGAAAATTGACATCTCTCATATTGGCAATATTATGATTAATTCTCCTATCAAACCTATCAAATTAAGCCATGTTTTTCACACTCCAGCCATTTCAAAACAACTTCTTAGTGTTAGCAAACTTTGTCATGATAACAAAGCGTTTGTTGAGTTTTACCCCACATTCTTTCTTGTGAAGGATCTCTCCTCGAAGAAAATCCTTCTGCGGGGAAATCTTGAAGATGGTCTTTACAAATTGCTCCCTGCATCAACCACTTCCTCCCTATCTTCTTGTTCCAGCCCAGTCTCTTCTTCGTGTTCAAGTTCTGCTCCTGTCCAAGTCTATCACACCTGCTTACAAAATGCCACTTTATGGCATAATAGACTTGGCCATCCTTCGTCCAACATAGTTAATAGAGTTATGCAGCTTCGTAATGTAAAAACCTCAAATACTGACACTGTGGATTTTTGTGTCGCCTGTCAAATGGCTAAAAGCCATTGTTTACCGTTTATGAATTCTTCTTCTCGTGCTTCAAAACCTTTTGAGATTATTTATTCTGATCTTTGGGGAGCTTCTCTTGTGCCCTCAATTATTGGTGTGAAATATTTCTGTTTGTTTATTGATGATTACTCCAGATTCACATGGATTTACTTCCAAAATGCCAAACATGAAACATTTGATGTTTTCCAAAAGTTTAAAGCCCTTGTTGAAACCCAATTTGATACAAAAATTAAAACACTGCAAACGGATTGGGGAGGTGAATTTCATCCTATCAAAACTTTTTTGGAAAAACTTGGAGTTTATCATAGACAACCTTGTCCTATAACCCCTCAACAAAATGGTAGAGTTGAACGTAAGAATAGGCATGTAGTTGAAGTTGGCTTATCCCTTCTTGCACACTCTTCTGTGCCTCTCTCTTACTGGCTTTATATATGCTTTTCAAACTGCTATTTATTGTATAGCTGTTATCCACTTCCCTTTTTGGCCTTTGCCACGTGTATAGCTATAGAGAATATTCTTTGTACAATATCAAATGTAATATAATACCTCAAGCTCTCCTTGCTCGGTAACTGAGCTGAGCTTTTCCAATTTCTCTCCCTTTCTTTATTTCCAACCTAGCCTCATCTTCTTATTTCTATCTATAAGATTCATGGAAGCTTATTTATCCGCTTTTATGTAAGTGTGGTTTACACTAGTGGCTCCCCTCTTGCCCGCTTGTTGGGAGCACATGTAAGAATTGCCCTTTTCGGTTGGTGGTCATCATTGTTGTGAAGCTAATTTAAATAAGTCCCATAACACTCAAGTAATTCGAAGCATGATTTTAAAGCCTTAGAAAAAAAAAACCCCCATATTCTCATAGTTACACTAATTTGTTAGTTTGATTGATGTCTCGAAAAGCTATTCATTTTTGGAACCTAATTCGCTCAAAACTTGGGACATATCTAGAACCCAAAAATTTTACAAGCCTACTTTAAGAATTTTGTCTTGAGTATAGCGTTTTACAAGCGGAAATAGATCACACGATAATTTCATTGATATAACAAGACTTTACGTACAAACGAGATTATTCGTAATATGACTGCCCATAGTACATATATGTGGCCACACAGTTGGAGCAGAACTTTTTCCCAGCTATATCAAACAGGTAGAGTTAAATCTTATGTTTATTTATGCATGCATAAAAAGCCGATCAAATAGTTAGAAACATAAAATAAAACAACTAATTACTTTGAGCAATGTGAGGGATGTCTCTAACTTGATCGGGACACCAAGTAAAAGTTTTTTTTTTGTTTTCCTTCTCTGTTTTGGGAAACTGACCAAAACAGAGAATAGGAATGATTTGGGTTTCTTCTTTGTTTCTTATTCTGGGATTAGGAAACCTAGAGAAAGCTATATATATGTCAATTGGGATTAGGTGAGAGAGGCAGAGAAAGAACGAGAGAAGCAGCGAGAGAATGAGAGAGGAAAGAGAGATTGAAAAGAAGGTTCAGAATCTCAATGTGAGATCCTACTCCTGCAATGATGATCTTCCGTCTACTATGTTCAATCAAAAGTGATTACTCTTATATCATTCTTGTAATCACTTTTGATTGAACATAGTAGACGGAAGATCATCATTGCAGGAGTAGGATCTCACATTGAGATTCTGAACCTAGGTAATTCTGTGTGTGTCGTTATTCTCATCTTATTTATTTCTTTGATTACTTATTTGATTGATATTTCTCTATAAACTGTTGAATTCCGCATTTGAGTATTTTCAAAGTCAGCATCACAAGCAATCAAATTTATCATCAATATTGGGAGGCAAATCCACAAAAAGCCCACATTGGTTGGTAATTTGAGAGACACGACGAGGATCATATTTGTCGATACTAGCCAGTCCAGCCTTAAGGCACCAACACGCAGCTTGTCTCTCTTGTTTGGAGTCATTGTCGTCGAACACTTCCTCAACACCGTTACAACAATCCTTGGATGGCTTGTTGTCTTTACCTTGCAGGTAATCCAGACATGGGGTTTGCTCTTCGATTATGTCCTTGCACGAGGGCGGTTCAGGGTCGGATAGGGAAGGCGTCTTGGCGTTAACTTGGGGAGGGACGTCGGGGTCTGGTTCAAACAATGTCAAAGATATTGAAGAAGTTGCAGCCACAACTGTGGAAATGGCAAAGAGTATGACGATGGATAGGAACACAGTTATTTGAATCATGGCTGATATGGATAGGAACAATGTTTTTGAAGAAATTCTCAAAAGCCGTAAGGTCTTTTTTTAAGGTTGTGAGAAGGATAGAATATATATAACTAAACACAAACATTTATATGCTATATACACTTAAACACGGCAACTTTTCCATGCTAGTTTTGTGAGCTCTATACTAGAGTTTAGTTGCTTTGCCCAGTTGAATCCCAATATATGTTGGTTACAAATCAACACGTTACGGGAAGAGTTGTTTTTTTCGTGTTTCGAAATAGTTCGACGCACACTTCTATTATGTGCTCCGTCAGAGAGTAGGAAAATACAACTTTTAACCCATGTTTGGATCTCCGTTTTAAATCCATTATTCAAAAAAGAAAAAAGTTAAAAAAAACATTTTGACTTAATTTTTTTTTTTTTTTTGAATTTTTAGTTTGAGAAATTTGTTTAAAATGGAGATTCAAACGGAAGCCTGGATTGGCATAAATCTGAACTATAGATCAACATACATAAATATAAATTTATATCAAACAGTGTCTTCATGAAGCAGAAGATTTATTAGTTATTGGCGGCTCTTTAGCATTAAGGCTATACATGGGAGTGGATTTCTGTTTCTTTTTATATAAGATTTTCAAAAAAAAAAAAAAAAAAAAAAAAAAATTCAACACACACACACACAGACATTATACTCCCCGTTTTAAACGTTCCCAATCAGTATTATAGTAACAAAGTTTTCCCTTATATGTAAAAGACTACTGGATGTGTCAATGTACATGTTGATATGTTGCCTATACACTGTTTTCCACTTTATTGGGTTGTTGAGTTACGAAAGTGGGATTTGGAGTCGGAGCCACCACGCTTTGCGTATAACGAGCCAGTAGCAGGAACTTCGGCGTGTGAAGACACCATCGCAGAAAGCGGTTGGAAATTTGTATTCGCAACAAACCAATAGAGAGCCCATTTTAAGTTGCAAAGGGTGTACTTTAGAGCTTTCGTCCAGTTCTCCTGCTTGTTGAAGCTTTGTGTGATAGAGTAGCTCTCCACTTTGTCAAGCTCGACCCTGCAAATTCCGTCATTTAAATTGACATGCTTATACCTATGAATTAAGCCAATTTTTCAAAGATTATATTGAATTTATGCCTAGGATAATGATTAAGAGAAGACAAAATGTTTTGGAGAGTGCATGTTCACCATGTAGTACAAATTGCAAAACTTACTTGTACGGCAATCTAAAACATTTCTCAGTAGGTATGTTGTTTTCTTGATCCTTCAAGCAAGCAAACTCAGCAAACTCCTTAAGGCAAGTCAAGAACGTCGTCATTGCTTTGTCATAACGAGTGCTCCAAAACAAGTTCACGGGACCAAACCTAATCAGAATCATCGCTTACAAACATGAGTCATTAAAGAAATAGACTGAAACGAGAGAAAGACATCCTCTTGAAAAAAGCAAAGAGGGGGAAAATGAAACATAAAAAAATCACGAAGTTCTATAAACTATTGTCCTTTCCCGACAGGATGGAATACAATGTCTAGAGTGTACTCACAGTTCATAAGTATTATTGTTGCTGTCCACAATTCGAGGATAGCTGCCCATAGGAAGTATCTTTATTCGAGATCTAAAAGTTGAATAAATTAAGGCGTTTTAACAACAACTACAACAGTTCCACTATGAATTTTAAAAGACAGACTTTTAAAAAGATTCATCAAAAGGATACTGAAATTTCGGCCGGAAATATTGACACATCGTATGCAGGAGGAGGCAAGCTTGGCCCCAGGCAGCATTTATCTCATCCCACTCCACCTAAATGTTTTCACATGATAACATTTTATCAGAGTCCTGTCTTAGAAAGAAAAAGCATCCAACAATTAAGGGGGAAAAAAGAAACAAAACCATCACTCTCTAGCTTGGCAATATTCATATTCTACAACCATAGATGGAGGAAAGATACAACTAGTTCAGCCACAATTCTTAGAGAAGGAACAAGCTTAGCTATCTCACCGGAATTTTAGGAAGCCGTCCCAGTCGAAAATTGTTAATTGTTCCAAATTCTCCATCATGCCCAATGGGAAAGGCATCATTTAGCACATTAGTTTTCTTCAATAAGTCCAAATGCGCTTGTGATACTTCTATCTTGGCAAGAATTGCATCTCTCTCTTCCTGTTGACCCAAATATGTGGCTCCAACTCAAAAATGACTTTCAAATAATGCAGAAGAACAAGATTTATTCCTTGCTTAAACTGGAAAGTTTATACATAGATTTATCATACATCTACGGGGATGGGATAACATTTACTTTGGCTATTTATTATTTTCAACTACCAAAATTGAAAGCCTTGTTATTAACTAATATGGCTGGAAAACAGTAAAGGGAGAAACACAAAGGAAACATAAAGAACACTACCACCAACCTGATGTGTTATTAATTGAGATTGGAAATTATTGAACTCATGCCAATACCTGTAATATATTACATTCCAGATTATGTTAAAATATTGTGTTGAACAGGAAGTAGACAAAAGAAAAGGGAAGAGATGAACTTTAGGAAAGAGTAGTGCATGCAATTACGTTACATAAACTGCATCCACAAACTAGAAAAACGGATCAGGAAGAGAGATTTACCGCTCCTCCAATTCCTTAAATTTGCTCGATTTTAACTCAAGTGCTTTAAGTTCAGCATTGACATCTGCATTCTGTTTCTCTATTTCTTCAATAGCTGCTTCAAGTTTTCTCTCTTCTTCCTCAATCTTCGATATAAACCAAAGAAGATGTAATGAGTATGTGCACCTTTTTTGAAAGATTTATTGTAAAAACTAAACTGGGTTGTATGCACATATTCTATATTGTACGATAAAATAGAATAAAATTATAAACAAAAAAGGTTCACTAAGGAAAACACAGAAAGATTGAGGGTAAACTACCATTTCGCTTCATAACTTAAAATGCCCTTAACAGAAAATGCAGATTTGTGATATAAGAAGTTACAGAGGCCAATAAATAATAAGCAAGATTTTCTAGCCCATATATAATTATTTCAGACCCTTTTTGATCTATGTAATTTTATGTCCTTTTTACATCAAAACTGTAAGGTTATTTTCTTCCTGCAGATTTCAGTAGGAGATTGACCTCCAACTCGAAGGAATTTATGCACCAATGACAAGTTCTAAGTAAGTACCTTCAGTTTCTCTTTAAGAAAATCAGCTTCACTAAGAACATTGCGAGGCTCCCCCTCTAGGCGCTTAAGACAGGCCTCATAAGCGTCAATGTCCCTATTCACGTCTTCAATTTCCTTATCAAGCTTTTCTGACAATACCCTCATGCACTCAAGGCATAAAGGTTGCTCAACCTGGAAATGTTAACATAACCACATGAAAAATAATCCCCAGTTGGCCCAAAAACAAAGTTAAAAACAATAAAGATCACTTAAACCAATGACAACAAACATCAAAGTTTCTGGGACAAGCATGCATACCTGTGTCTGGGTGGTGGCAATTTCAAATGCACGCTTCAAGACAGTTATTGTCGAGTAAAATCCAAAATTGTTTGGTTGCAAAGAACCATTGGAGCCTCCGTTGGGTAACGGCAAATGGTTTCCTCCAGCATCAGAAGAGGACTCGGATTTATCCACAACTACAAAGGACTCCTCCATTGCCTTTCCAGACTGGCCCGCATAAGACTGAACAGCTCCCCCACGAGGTCGGGGAGGAACGCCTTGTGCAGGGGGCCTTTGCTTTGACAAGACCACAAAAGAATTATCCATTTTCGTTGAAGCCAACACGCTATTCGCCCCATGCATTGACGAGCCCTGCATTCCTGCACAAGTTTATTGCCAAACCAAATGACTCGCCAAGAATGGCAAATCAACCCACACAACTCTTCTAAGAATTGCATATATATATATTACAGCCCTGGAATGTCATGTTAACCTTAATTCCAAATTAAAATCCAATAAACAAAAGCTATCACATAGTTGATAATCGGGTTTATGGACTTCCATCCTTATGAAGCTAACATATGCAGCAACAAAAAGTTCAGTGCTTCAAACTAAACATGCTTCATTAAGATATCAAAAACTAATTGGTCAATATAATCCTCCCCAAAAGTTAATATCCGTAGAATATGTATTTGTGCGAGTGTGTGTGTGTGTGTGTGTTCAAGTTTCAACTACAACAATAATTCGTGCAAATACTCCAACAAAAATGAAATTCATTGCAACTCCACACAAATTAAACTGAAAAGCATCAAACTTGACGAACAAAGACGCAAAAAACTGAATTCGTTTTTCAAGAAAGTGGCTTTTGATAAAATTGAATTGGAAGAAGAAAGGGAAACTGACCGGAGCGAGAGGAGGAGTCGTTTAAGAACCTGTCGGCGTAAGAATCGACGCCGACGACGCAGAGGGAGTGGCGGCAGTTCTGGCAGACCAATCTCGGCAGATTCGGATCCACCGGCAAGCTCCGACCCTTTTCGTTCATTGTTACTCCTCGCCAAACTTCACAAAATTCCCCTCCTTTCCTAGTTTCCTTCCAGACTTCAACAGGTTTTCCTTAGATTCGGGAAAATCACCACAGTTTCTTTCCTTCGGTTTGCTTCTCAACTCGAAATTTGTTGTCACCCCTTTTTCTCGTCTTTTTCCTTTTGGAGAGAGAAATTTTTCTCGTCGTTTCTCTTTATCTCCGTTTTTCCTGGAAAATTTCGTTTTCGGTAGAGAATTGGGGATTCGTATTGGATTCGTTTCTGGGCCTAAGTTCAAATTGGACTTGTTAACTTGCCAGCCCACTTTAAATGGGCCTCAGGACCCATTCTAAGTTACGATAAATAGAGTACTACCCAATGGGCAAATCCCTTTCGACCAAAACTTCTTCGAAGTTCAGACTCTTCTCTCTCTGCGATTCGATTTTCGATCCCAAATCAGATTTCGAAACCCTAGATCGAGCTCTCTCAATCTTCGACAATGGCGATCACAACGAATTCCACCGAACCGAAGATCTACCAGCTCATGGTGACGCTGCTGGAGAGAAAAACCCTAATCTTGAGGTACGAAAAGCCGAGCGTCGTCGCCGGCGACGTCAAGCGCAGTCTTTACGAAATCACCAGAATTCCGACGAGTCTCCTGCGATTGGTCACCGGAACGCGCCAACTCTGGGACGATTCCGTGATCTCCTGCGACGGCGGGCACTTTCCGACGGTGTCTCTGACGCTGCCGTTGCGCGGAGGGAAGGGAGGGTTCGGGTCTTTGCTGAGGGGCGCGGGGTCGAAGGCGTGGCAGAAGAAGACGAGCAACTTCGACGCGTGTCGCGACATGAGTGGGCGGAGGCTGCGCCACGTCAACGCGGAGAAGAAACTGGAGGAGTGGAAGGCGGCCGAGGGGGAGCGGAGGCTGGAGAAGAAGGCGGAGGAGTTTCTGAAGAAGATGGCCAAGAAGGGGAAGAAGGGGGTTGGGGACGGGGAGGCCGAGAAGTATGTCGCCAAGTATAGGGAGCAGTCGGAACGCTGCGTTTCGGAGGTCTTGGATTCGGTTAAGGAGGCCGTGGCGGGGAAGCGCAAGTCCGGTCCGTCGAGCAGTGCTTCGGAGGCTAAGCGGTTGAAGATATGGTAAATTTCCATTCTTTTTGCTAGTTTTACAACGCTTATTGATATATTTGATGGACGCTTTATTACTCTGTTTGGATAAACGCTCGGTTTTTGGGATTGGAGTTTTAGGAAATTTGGTTGTAGTATTAGAATTAGGTTTGGGAATTTGGTTATAGAACTGGAATTGGGTTTTCATCTTTTGGGAAATTTGGTTGCAGTATTGAAATTGAGTTTGGATACTTGTTTCCAGTACTGATTTTTATTGTTATCATTTATCGTTTGGAAATTTGGTTACAGTTATCTGTTCGGTTTAATTTTATTTTGGGCTGTTAGAAATTTTTACTGGAAGTTTGGTCTGATTCATTTGACATTAATATCTGAATCTTTTGAAATTATCCAGGATGGGTAAGCGAAAATTGGCTGAAAGTAGTGATGATGATGATTCGGATGACGAACAGGAGAATGAGAAATCCACTGTATTGAATAATGGCAATCATTCGGATTCTAGTAAGGATGCTGAGGGAAGTTCAGATTCTGTTACTGGTGGGAAACAGGATGAAGAATTTCCGGGAGGCAGCTACTCCGAGAGTGGCTCTGAGGAAGAAAAAGAGAATGTTGTGTTGGGAAAAGAGGAGTCTGGTGAACTTCCAATTGAAGATTCTTTTTCTGATGGGCAGAATGATGCGTCTGAACCAGTGACTCACAACGAGATGACTGCTCAGGTTTCAACTGTACCTTCCTCAGATGAAGTTGTACGAGATGAAAAGATGAATTGCAATGAGACTGTTGTGGAGAATGTTTCGACTTCAAGCCACATGGATGTTGTTGAAAGCAAGTTATTGGTTTCTGAATCCCGTCCATTAGAATCTGGTCCAGAAGTTCATGAAGAAGCAGGTTCTAGTAGAAACGTTGCAGAAACAGAAACTCCTCTGAACTTTGATCAATTCAATTCGGCCGTTGAACTAGAGGTATGACTATCTATCTTCTTTTAGTTTAATCCTTTTATGCCGACATTCTTAGGGTGTTTAGTAATCTAGCCTGTTTACATTTTTTGTCTTCTCCTTAGTGGTGTTCATTGTTTAGACTCTGCTTAGCTATTTCGCTTATATCCTAGTTGCCTGTTCTATTGGTTATATGTCCTTTTTCGTGCATATATCTATTGAAAGTTTGAACTTTGTTCGTTAGTTTGTTGTGGAACGTATATCGTGTCACGTTCCACCTCGCTAACGTCAGTGTCTTTTATTAAAATGAAACTTTGAGGCTGTTATTCAGTTTCACTACCTTGTTTCTACTGTTATCAAAGTTTTCTGCGTCTATCATTTCAGTGGTTGGTTCAGTTCTACAGCATGAACAGATCATAATGTATTCTGTAGTTCGGGTTTCTTATTTCTTTTCCCACCTGTTCTGATAGGTTCTCGGCCTGGAAAGGTTAAAGTCTGAACTTCAGGCTCTTGGGTTAAAGTGTGGAGGCACTCTGCAGGAGCGCGCTGCCAGGCTTTTTCTGCTAAAATCTACCCCTTTGGAGAAGCTTCCCAAGAAGTTGCTTGCTAAAAAGTGAGTCTATGTAATATTTGTTTAATTTGTACTATGTTGCCATGCGATCAGTTTTTCAAGTGTTTCACTAGCAAATGGAAATGTGTATATTTGGAGCTCGGCTCAGTTCCGACTATTATTTCATGATGTGTAACAGTATAACATAGAAGAGTATTATGCCAAATAGGGATCTATATGGGGCAGGGCAGGTCTGGGCGGGGATGTTAAGTTTGAGAGAGAGAGAGAGAGAGAGAGAGAGGATTCATATATCTCTTATTCTGAAAAGAAGAATACACGGCAATATAAAGGAAAAAGAAGGCAACAATCCTGCCTACTCAATCCCTACAATCAAGGTTAATAAACACCGAAATAAACAGTCAGGTAATCAGCTAACAAATCTGATCCTACAATTATTCTGCCTATTCTAAATAAAGATACAGATTCTTGCGAATCTGTTCCTAGAAAGCTGTAATTCCTCGGGATGTTCAGTGAGCTTGTGCGGTGCCCTGTATCCACCCGTGATTTCTAATTTGCTCCATCATCCTTGTTTTAGTCTGGTCGGATATGACCAGACATTAGCCATTAGCAGTTGGATACGACCAGGCATTATCTGTTTAACAGTTGAACACCTCGTCACAAGCTGGTTGTTTGATCTCTAGACTGCGAACCACAAGCTTACCAATGTAGCTGAACTCTACTAACAACCCTACGGTCAAGTTCGTAAAACACAAGGTGGTTTTGTAGCACAACAGTCTACTTGGTAATGGATGGGGGGAATGTGACACATGACTTGTCATCCATTTTTTCCGCACAGAAATCTCGTATTTACTGCAACAATATGTCCAACCAGCTCCTTGTTGGGACTTGCATCATGGGACTTGCATCATGCATCATTATTAGGACTCACGGTATGTGTCCAGCAAATTTCGTTACTAATTTTCTAGTACCAGTGTGGTTAAGTGAGCATGTCCTCTGGGTGAAACCCACTGAACAATGCGCCCATAAAAGTTGCACCAATCCACCTTCAACGGAACGGGATTTTAGCGAAGTTTTGGTTCACCCTTGCTTACGACAGTCTCTAACTTGAGTATCGGTTTCTTTGGTTGATACTACACTGATGTGCCTCTCTCCAAAGCTTTCCCCTCCCACGTTAACCAAGGAGATTGGCTATCCAACCTCTGTGTGCTCCGCATGCATTGCTTAAGTTTTCAACATCAATGCATTAGCCAAGTGTATGCTTTAAGAAGTAATTTTGTTAAGATGTGGCAGATCAACGAGATCAAAACTTTCAAGAGACCCACCGCATATGTTTCCGACATGCAGTTGCATTCTGTTGAACTGGACTTACATACAAAAGACTAGATTGTTACATGTCTGTCCTAAATTCATGTATGCAATGTCCTAACAAAGAGAGGAAAAAAAACCAAAATGTACATGTACAACAAAGAGAGAAGCACTATAAAGAAATAGGATAGATGATACAAAAATTACTTTCTTTATCAAACACTATCTAAGCTAACATGAGCAGGGGATGTGGATGGATTATTTCTGCAAACCGGACAAGTACCATTCAATCGCAGCCACTCGTCGATGCACTCCGCATGGAAGCAATGTTTGCAATCGGGTATGCATCGCAGCGTCTCCTTGCTGCAGTACTCAGATAAGCATATCGGACAAGTGATATCATTGGGACCCGGCAACCGCCGGCTCTCTCCTAGGACAAGCTTTTCATAAGATTCAATGGTGGTTTCATCGAGACCCATTAAGACAACGGCAGGCCCCGGTCCTTCCGGTGCTGCTGCCACTGCAATTGCACTCCGTCGTTGTGCGTTATGATTAGTCCTATTTACAAAGCAAGCAAAGCAGGCGATCCCTATTGCACAAGTGATGGCTGGCATGGCAATGGACAAGCAAATGATCCGGAATATTTTGAGGTCATCATTCGATCCATCTGAATTTTGAATATTCATATAAATAAAAGTGTCATTTTAAAAATTTCTACTCAATCATATTCAAACTTTTTGCAGGAAGTTATTAGTAACGCAACCGGTTAGAAAGAAGCCATTAGCCAAATGACCTTTTTTATCCTCTTCATCACTTTGTAACTAAGGGGGTGTTTGGCCAAAGGTTTAGTTTAAGCTAAACTGTACTTTTTTCATCATGTTTTTTGTCTTTTTCCCCAAAAAGTTGTTTGTCTTTTCTGAAAATTCAAAAAAATTCAAAAAAATTTACTATTTAAACTTACAAATCTTAACTCAAACTTATACACCAAACACCCCCTAAGATTTCTCAATTTATCCCACCAGGGCTAGTTCAGTGGGTGAGAGGGATGCAGTTTGGATATAAACTTTAACATTCGAAATTTGGGAGTGTTCATATTTCTTTATAATAAATGGGAGTCAGAGACCTCATACCATAAAAATAAGATCATGTCAAATTCTTTTGCTCGGGTTTTTGAAATTCTTTTGCTCGGAGTAGTTTGCACGAGTCTTTACATCACTTTTTTACTCACTAAGATCATGTCAAATTGGTTGTTAAGGAGTCACTGGATAATTACGCTTAATGAGAAACCAACGGTTCACCCAAATTGATGGATCCTGAGGACCTAATATTCATCTTGGTAAAGAATTGACATAGGTCATCTATAGCCGTGGCCTATTAATTAGGTGGAAAATGGAATTCAGAGTCGTACAAATTAGAGCTAAAATTCAAGAAAGAAACTAAAGTACAATATCTACATGTTTAGACTTGTTTTGCCTCTACAAGGCGTGGAGTGGTTTTTTTCTTTTCTTTTTTTTTTTTTTTTTAATATTATGATGAGAAGCCTTAGGGGCGTCTTTTCTAGGACTAGCTCAGAGGGCGAGTGGGTGAGGAGGAAGTCTTATCACAAGGGAGAAGAACTTGTTGGCAACCGTATCTTACGGTACCATTCAGTTGACATTGCTTTCACAAGTCAACGATAATAGTTTATCAAATACATGTATAAATACCGTATTCCATTTGATTTATACTAATACAAGATTCATATGTCACGCATGATTTAATTATATAATTGACCTCGCTAAGTAAATGCAATTTGTTAGAACTTTCTGACCGAGTCAGAAAGTAACCATTACTTCTCCAAGGATAATTCAGTGATGCATGGATCTGAAGATGACAAAACCATGTTTCGGAAAGAAAAAATTTTCTTACCTTTTCCGGGAAAGTAGAAGCAGCCAATATCTAGGCTAGTGTTGCTCTTAAATCCGCACATGCCACCTTGGAGTTCGCAGTTGCTGCAATCGGGTTCATACCACGTTAAATGAAGATCGTTGTTGAGAGTGGTCGAGAATCCTTCGCCGAATTGAACAGGCGACGAAACCGGGACTTGTAACGTTTTGATAACCTCACACGAGGCAGACATTGAAGTGGCGAGACTGATGGAAGAGGTGGCTAACACCGAGTGTGTCGAGTTGCTGAGACAATCGATGGAAGGGAACCGGGACTTGGTAAACGAAGACGGACACATAAGGAATGTGAAGTCCTGATAGAAGGCTGAAACAAAAGGAGAGCGTTGAAGATTGAGGCTCAGAAGCCGATTAGGAAGGCATTTGAGAGGATCATAGAGGAGTATTTCTTGAGTGATGTAACTGATTTGTCGGACGTAAAACTCCCCGGAAAAAGGGAGCTTGAGAACTGTTTTATTCTCGCTACTGCAGGTCAGGTCGAAACCGGGGTAACCGCAGCTTCTGGGGTTGGTCTGGTCTTCCAGCTGAAAGGGGAATCTGATGGGGATGCTTCCGTTGCCGCACATCGAAATTTGACATTCGTCGGATGCGTGTAGAATCGGAAGGAGGAAGAGGAAGATGAGGAGAAAGAGGACATCTATGGTGCCCATAAGTTGAAAGCCTGAATCTAAGAGGAAAGGGGGGGAGGGGTTAGTGTGCTATAGTGATGGCTTATATTAAAAGTCACTCGTAAAATAAATTAGTTAATAAAGTCAAAATTAATATGAAGATAAAAAAAAAAGTGGTATTGCCTGTGTAGAGCAATATAATATACCTAGGTAGTGGTCAATGCTTTTATGAACCTAAAGAAATGATTTTATGAACCTATACTTAGGTAGAGCAATATTATATACGCCAGATGCCGCAAGGGAAGACCTAAAGACATGGTTTATATTTTAACTATTTATATCAGTTTCTGTCAATTCCAAAGTGGGATATCCAATCGTAGATTTGGTGGCTTTTTTTTCAATTGTTTCAAACAAAGTAGTAATAACCAACCTAAAGTGGAAGAAAAAAAGGAAAAAAAAAAAAAAAAAAAAAAAAGGTGTTACAGTTTTACTGGGTTTGATCTTCTTCCATCTGATTAAAAAGCAAATTAATGCATTTTTTGTAAGTAATTAATAACGGAAGAGAAAATTCCTATCCCAATGTAATTTTTTCGGCCTCTCTTTACATTTATCTGGAAATTGTATTTTCTTGTTGGTTTCAGTTACAACATGTAATGTTTTTCTTCCCCCTTTCTGTATGCGTAAATACATGGATTCACCATGTGTGTCCTCTCTCTCTCTCTCTCTCTCTCTCTCTCATGTGCGGAATCAGCAGGGAAAAAACTTTGTTAAGAGGCTGAACGAGCAGCTCCTAATGGTACAAAATCGTCGTTTTTTCTTGCTTTGCGGAGGCATTTCCCTTTATTTGTATTCTTGAAAAGAATTTGAAAGAAATTAGAGAAGCTGTTGAGAGATTCTGATAGAAACAACTTCTCCGCTAGCTCCATTTCTCATCGCGTGGTATTTGACATGAAGTCCTGCCACGGAGAAATCGGAAAAAGAAAGTTATTAGTGACTTAGTTTACAACGCAAAGTTGTGTCAAACATCTGTGCAAACTTAATTAGTACTACTAAGTAAATTGAACATTTAAAGTGATTTATTCACGACGGTCTCGATTGATCTTTCATGAATCAAAAGAACATATATTGGAGTATGGAAGGAGAGGAAAAGGTCTACCTTCATTTTTCTGTAAATTGGTGTTGACAGCAACTGCGTGGAGAGAAACCACAGCCCGTGGTTGCCAGTCCATTTGTTTTCCGACCCAAGACTTTAGATTAAAGACCGCTGCCATTTTGTTTTGAAATTAAATCAGATCAGCTTATAAACACACACGAGAAATACTGAATTTTCTTGTTAACATTGATTTACATGTCACCAATCAACAGAGACTTCTATTATACTTCCGAGACAAACACAAATAAGAAACCGAGCATTCAATCTATAAAAACAGTGACAGTTAAAATTTCACCTTGAAACTTATGCCAGAGTCTTAAACCTCTTCTTACTCAATTAAGAGAACACAATTAAAGAAGCTTCTATCACATTCTTAGACCTTTCCTAACTCAATTCAGAGACCAAAATTATTTGAATCACGTTGGTGACTTGTAGATATATAAGCAGTTCCATATTATTGCATTCTCCTAAACAATCACTTTCGATAACATTTGCTAACAAATCATTGTCTATTGGGTACATCAGTTTTAATCATTGTGACATTTTAACATATTTCTATGAAAGTAAGTGCAGTGTACTTGTAAAGAACATCGAGCTTTACCAGATGTCGAAGGGTGTTTGAAGTGTTTGAGATCAAAAATAGCCCCTGAAGCTCCATCTGAGTGCTTTTTGATATCATGAGACCCTACAACCTCGTAATCCCAGCTCCCATTACGGTACCCCTTGCTCAGGAATAGTTCTATGTGTCTTGCGTCTAAGGTCTGCATCGTTCCTGTGTAAGTAGGAAAAATATTTCGGCATCATGTGTTTGCATATAAGAATATAAGATGACGAAGCAAAAGTGCACAGGCACAGAAGTCACTTGCTTGCAAGGGATTTCCACTAACCAGATTCTGTAAGCCAGTACTTGTTTATTTCCAATAGGATTCATGACTAAATCATATTTCTAAACTTGCTGGTTATATGAATCCGAAGATAACGTCATCTACCGAATTGGCTTAAAATTCAATGGCACACTGTAAATTTGATGGGCACTTGGCCAGTAATATATGTAGATTTTAGTTGTCCTCACCATCGCATGTGTTGAGATCACAAACTGGGCATCGAACAAGCTGAAGATCTGTAAAAATCATGCCGGTCCAAGGTGAAAAGTCTTAAACTGAGGACAACAAGCACAGGAATTTTGGGGCTTCATATAACCACAGTATTAGAAACAAGAGGAAGGTTAAGCAAGGAGAACCTACCGGCTATCCATATTCCTGGCTTAACATTATTTAGAACACAGCAGCCACTTGCCTGCAACATCGTCTCCGTCTCATCTTCTCTTGGGATTCTCATTGGAGCGCTTAGCCTTTCAGTCAGGAGTACTGCTGAAGAGTCCAGAGAAAAAGCACCAATTCGCATCCAATCTGGTTTCTCCCATGTTATACAAAAAATGCAGCAAAGAAAACATCAGTTGTCGGTAGACTAAGAAAATACCTAATTAGAAGTATAATGTTGGTGTTTGGTGTGCATTCTTTAAGGACAGTACAAAACATATGTAAAATTAATCGGTTGTTTGTTGAAGTACGGTTCAAAAGATGGATAGAGCAGTGCTACTTCTTACTCTTATGTGTTGTGTGTCAATTAAACAATTATAAGACTTGGACAACAAATAACAGTTCTGGTGATCATGTTAGCGCCAAACAGTACAGAATAAATTAAACAGCACTTACCAATATGTTTCTCCTGTTGGCGGAACATAAAAGAATGGCTTCCATCTGGGAAGAGAAGACCATTCGAACTCTTGATTAGACGACTAAGTATTGACACGTTGTAAAACATTTTATCTTAGTTTCATTCATTGACACAGATAGCAGATTACACGGAAACTTTAGTTGTTACCAAAAGCAGAAGCATAGAGGTCGATCCACTTGGAGTTCACGTGGCAAGGAGCAGGAACCTGAAGGTCACGCACACAAACATGCTTCCATATGCTGTCTTCCATAATCAGACGGTGGAACCAGCGACTAGTGGCTGCCAGCATCACCAGTGATCTCGCATCCAGAAACTTCGCAATCTCTGTCCACAAGTCTTTTTCATACCTTTTTTGCAAAAGAACAAGTAGTCGATCAAAACAACTTGATTAGAAAATCATTCATATCCAGTTATTTTCTACTCTCGTTTTTTTTTCCTCACTTTTGCCAAACAACTATAATAAGCTATGACACAGTAAGCAGTACAGTATTACTTGCAGGTGAAAATTTTCCGACTTAAACAGAGAAATTCTCAGGTTATGCAAGTGAACACTAGATAATTTATATGTTTGAGGACTGAGAAAACAGATCAACTAAGTCCGTAAATTAACTAAAATAACCGAATTTTTATTCAGTGGTCTTTTCTCTTGGTTTTAGCAGAAACGAAGCAGACCAAATAGGATTAGAATCTGATTAATAAGTCTAACACTAAATTGGTGAGCCGAATCAAACTGAAACAGTTGCTGTAATGAAAATGCTTTTTCTAGCTTTAGAAACACGTAATCAAAGCAACAAATGCAAAATGTTAAAGAATTTTCAAATTATTGAAAAGATCAGTGCTCAAACTCACTGGTTGATATCCGAAACAGTAATTATCGAAAAAAATAATAATAATGCACACACACACACAATTAAACTGGTTTGGGAAACAGTTTCTCCTCTACGAGGCTTTAAATCTCAGATCTGTTCATCAAGCACGATTTCATTGAGAACTTCATAACCAAAAGCAGCGATCACTAACTTTTCATGAATTCGTAATTCACAGTAAATCGAATTTTCAAAAATTCAAAACACAATCTATAAGCTCAGTCAATCTCTAATTTCGAACCGGAAAGCAAGAAATTCAAACGGAACTGGTCGCATAATGAAATCAAACTCAAAAAACGCAAAAACACTTGAATTAGCTGCAAATTCACCCGCGCAAAAGCACAAAAACTTGTTCCACACGAAAGTTGACGGAAAAGTGAATTTTCCTAGAAATCAAGCTGAAATTCCAAGAATCGGAGAGAAAGAAAAAGACAGGAGAAGAGAAGAGAACCAGCAGAAAGTGGAGTGAGCGGTGAGGAAAGCGGAAGCAGGAGAGCTACAGGAGCAGATCGTCTTGGATCTTCTCATCGGCATGCGAGTCCGCTGTGGTGGCTGAGGAGCGAGATTTCTCTTCCGCTTCGCCATTTGCTCATCGCCGGCGGTGGTGGCGTCGGCGGCGGCGGCGGAGGCGGATTGACCTCTGGAGCTCCTCTTCCGATTCGCCATTTTTTCATCGTCGGAAGCTTCCCTTCGCAAACGCTTTCCCATGACCACGGCTGTTCTGCGTGATCCGGAGCTCTCCGATCACTCTGCTATTTATATACGCGCGCCAATTCCCCGCTTTCAAAAAACAGTAAAACTGAAAATTGAAAATCCCAACGGAAATTGAAAAATAAATAACTTAAACATGACGTCATCTTTTTGTCGTTTTTGGACTTCAACGACAACGCCGATGCCGGTAGCCGATCTTTAATTGGGCCTCGTTTACCGACATGTTCATTTTGGGCTTAAAAGATTGCCATGGTAGACAATAGTGAGATTTTTTTTTTTTTTTTTTTTTTTTTTTTAGATCAACAATATGTCTTTAAACATAAGAAAAAGAAAAGAAGTAAAAATAAGCTTTATAGTAAATAATTTATTAAATTAAATAGTACTTTTTAAAGTATTTAGAATAAATTTTTCTAACTAAAAATAAATTTATCATTTATCTAGTAACTAATTATTTTACCTTAAAGTTATTATTTATTGCTAACTGGAAGCTACTAATTATTTATTTCATTTAATTTTGTTAAAATGTTATTTACTACAACTCCAGTCTAACATATTGCAAAAACTGACAAATGAAGTTAAATTATAGCATAAAAAATTTAGAATAATTTACAAATAATTTAAAAAAATGACATTAAAAACTTTTAAATCACTGTATATGTAATTAAAAGTTTTAAAATCATTAGAATAATGATTAAGTAATTATACTCTGTTTATAATATATTAAAGAATTTATATTCGAATTTAGTATGTATAAACATGTCATACAGTATAATTTCTCTTTTTTGCATTTTTAATTCCTTTTTTGCTAAAAATCATAATGGAGGTATTGGAATTCCTTATTCGTGGCATTATATTCTCATTAGTATGCAAATTAACTATTAATTAATCATGTCAATTGATGTTAGTCCAATTAATAAGGATGGGATGGATTAAGAGAGAGATCGTATGTTCAAATCTTGAGAATGACTAGTAATATTTTGAAACAAAAAATTTATAATTAATTCACCTTACCATGTTTACAGTGAAAATTTGGAGCAGAATGAGTGTAATGGATGATAATTTTAATTAGTGAACTGGATAATCAATCTATGTATATTCTAATGCATTCTAGATTATTGTTTAGTTAAAATTAACATAAATAGTCTATCTAGAATTGCCTTTTTTTTTTTCTTTCTTTCTTTCTTTTGAGGTAAGAATTCTCATATTAAATAACTTTAAGCATTAGTAATCTCAATTTTATCTGAAAAAAAAATATATATATATATATATATATTTTCTCTATTTATATTTAAGGGTGAGTATTTCCAGCCTCTAGTGAAATTATGATTTAAAATACAGTAGGGTATAGAAATTTGCTTTGACAGAATTAATGTAGACAAACAGAACCACCACAAAAGTCAACTTTTAACACTATCGTGATACACTTATGATACATTTACTTGTCATGAAATGAAGAATGAAAGTCAATTTATTGTTTACTTGCTCATTTTTCTTTTACTTGATATGGAAGTGAGAATGGTAGACCCTACTTTAATTTGGAATTAAAAAATGAGATTGATAATTTTATTTCCCTTCTAAATTGTGATTCTCATTCCTGATATTAACATTAAATTATTATATTATCCTTAGTTTACTTGTAAAAGATTATATTAAAAAATATCAGAAAAATATAATTGTAGTAACTTATACTAATTATATCTATTCATTTACTGATTTATGATTATCCTTTTTTTATATTATGTTTGTTAGAATAAACAGAATAGTATATTGTAATTTGTAACACTTTATTTTTATTTTGATTCAAGTTTTTTCACTTTTCTAATTTTTTTAGAAAAAAAGATTACACAACTTGTATCAGTTATTTATTTTATTAATATTATATCAATCGATTTAATTTTCATTAACAATATAATACTAAATAAACACCTTAATCATATTTTTTTTTATTTCGAAAACACAATTATGATGGGCATACAAATATATTTTTAACAAACATGAATGGGATTCATAATAATTTCAATTCCAATTCTTAAAATCAAATAAACAACTTATTCGAACTACGAAGTCTTATGATGCATTCCAAATCTTACTCCGACTCATATTCATCCCAATTACGCATAAAAAAACACACCGTTAATGTTTAGGAACAGACACCCACCTCAAATGTCAACTTTCAACGTCTATCATGAATTCATGATATACTTGGCTTGTATTTGGTTTATCGGTTAGACATGAAATTTTTTAATTGGAGTTAGTTGACTTTTTAAAAATTATTTATAATTTTAATTAACTTTTCAAAAAAAGACGAAAACTTATATAAAAAAAAAATACAGTTTAATCAGAGTTAAATTAAAATATCAAACGAAACCTTGATCTCTCGAACAATTGATCATTGATCGAATAAAAGACGGGCAGTTTGTGCAAAACTTTAATGGAAAGAACAAAAGTCAACATTTCGCCAAAAAAGCACCGGCCAAACGGCTGGTGGATTTTATATTTTTATTGTGATTGAATGTGTTTAATACACAATAAATGGGGGGTGAGAAGAAATTACAAAAGGGGGTGTATTCATATTAGCATAGTACGAACTTAAAGGACAAAAAGTAAAATTCCCAGCTAAGAAATGGGTCAGAACTCGGTAATGAAGGGATAAAAATGGGAATGTGAAGAGTAGAAAAACTAAAAACTAATTCATGAACTTTCTACAGTGTGGAGCTTTACATAGACAGGGCACTTTGAGCTCATCACGCTCGTCGGGATCAAACAAGTAATCGTACCTGTTAAAAAGCAAGATGTTAAATTTATCGTTCCATTTAACTGTCCATGAATTTCAGAGATGAAAAATGAGAGAAGAGAGAGATCATACGTTAGTTCTTCACCCGCAGAAACATTAGACTTGGCGATGAGGACTATCCGGCTCTTGCCGCCATTGCCCACGCTCATTATTCTGGCATAGCAGTTGGGCATGCACTGCAACAACATGTCATCAAGTTGTTAACATCACCAAGAATGAAAAAGAACAACAGACATGAAACCCGATCGGAAAAATAAAAAACAGAATCGGTCATAAAACTAACCGAATGGTTAATTAGACGTGCAATGTTCCCTTTGTTCGTGGCATCAACTACTACCTCCTCACTGATCTTGAAGAGCTGCAGAAGAGATTGGCTTTGAGAATTAAAAATTGCAGGAACAGATTGAAGATTTAATATTAAAACGGAGATAACTAATAGCTTAAATGAAATCTGATGGTGACAAAAATAACCCAAAGGCTCAATAGTCCTTCCTAAAGTCAAATAAAAGAAAGGGACTCCGATCAGATAAACAAAATAGCTGATGAAGTACACCAACGGGTATCATGTGGAGAATAAAATACCACTGAAACCATCGACTTACATAGCAATCTTTGCCTTGCGATCGGTACTGTGCTTCCCTTAGATCCGCAACACTACGCCTCACCTGCTCACCACGATATTCAACAACCTAGAAAAATACATATCCAGCATTAACAATTAGCTACCTTTCACACAGATTTAAGTTATTAAAACCCATCGTAAAGAAAAACCTTGTCATTAAACAAGAACTCCACTAACTCTATATACTTAAACATGCTGCCAGGTCCAAGCATAGGCAGATCCAACTTGTGAATCACATGACAAGAAGAAAATATGCATTCATGTGCACAGACATATACGAACATTACAAAGCCGTCTAGATAACAGTTACATACCATTTCTCCTTCTTGGATATCCATACGTGCAAATAGGCCCCATCCATGTATTTGTGATTTACCGAAACAAATCCGACGATTCTCAGTTTTCTGGAATCATAGACAAAAAGTCAGTGATTTTTTTTTTTTTCCACACATGTTGACAAACTAAGAGTAATTGAACCATTGTGCAGAGGTATGACTTGCCTGTAAGTATTTAAGCCGTTCTATGAATGAAGAAAAAACTATAGGATCTTCTACTTCCTGATAAAAAGGCAACATATTTGATTGTAAATCAGCCTAACAGGCTAAATCTTTGAGAACAGCAAAATAGACACAAGAAAACAAACTCAATTAACTGAGGACAAGAATATTACTTTTAACTTGTTCAGATTATTTACTGCATCAAAAGAATGATGTGCTAGCCCCACTGGGCGGTGGGATATTGGCTGCCGTTCAATATTCTGGAAAAAAAAATCATGAAGATAAATATTAAGCAAAAAAATAATAACGAGAAAGGAAAAGCATAAACAATCATAAGGACTAGCTGACAGAATAGCAGAACTCAGCGATAACTCCCAAGGTTAAAAATCTATTTGTAGAATATGTGAATGTAAGAATGTCTATTTTTTCTGCGTATTTACCTTATAGCTTGATCTTTTAAAAACACGACATCTTGCAGCAGAGTCCGGTTCAAACTCAATAGTCTCTAACGTTGATCCCTGAACCTCTATTCTCTTTGATGAAACCAGCCTCGAACCCCTGAAGCATCCCTTCTGGTTTTGAAGCAAGCTTCTTGCAGCAAAAACACCAGACGGAGTATGAACAACTACAACAGCATCTGGATTTGGGGCTCTGCACAAAGATCAAGTTAAGTAAAAATAAATCAATCGATATGCTATGTGATTATATACCAAAACCTTAATCCTCTACCTTTGCCTGGAGAAAAAGGAACTTGAAATTTAGAGACATATGACGAAGAAGAGAGTTCTAACCTGTGAACTGCACAATATATCGACTTTCTTGTTGTTTGTTTTCCATTCTTCTCGAAGCAGTGCAGCTGAAAGTGAAATATACAGATATACTCTAATCACTTAGAAGCATTGAACATGACAGGAAAACACACAAACAAGGCCCATACCACATGCTATTTCCCAAGAAAAACATGGTTATGTTACTATTGGATGACAGCGTGAATGCAAAATATTATTTCAGACCAAGGACTAACTGAAGAGTAAAACGACTATGACAAACTTACTTCCATGCTGTAGCCTGCTCTTGATGCACACGTCGCATGGAAATGAGTAGCACATTTGCAACACTGCGTACAGGAACCATGACTCTGCTTACATATTACACATTTCTGCGCTCCACAAAAACAAATAATATATTGTTACAAACACATAAACTTGAACCCAGGAAAAAAAATAAAAAAATAATAAACTTTATTACTTAACAACAAATTCCAGATCATAGACCATTTCCGTGACGGGACTATGAAATCATAAAACATATACCTCAATTCCAGTTAAGAAGAAATTGCCTTAAATAGACTATGTATAGTTGAAGTGCCAGATCGAATTCACATAATCAAATAGTTGATTGTTTTTTTTACCTTCAAAAAGGAAGTTGTTGGAATTCTAAGGATTCCAATAGCTGGTTCCATCTTCTCATGATCCAAGAAAGCAACTTCAGGTCGAAACCAAGCACATGTGACATGGACCCACAGTCCCCCTACATCGGTAGGCTTCAGAGCACCCCCTACAGGAACAATTTCAAATACTATAAGCACAATGGCACCGGATATCAACTTCATAATGCATACGCTCATTTAAGTATCTGAAGCGAGCATAATGTTAGCAATACCCTGACCCAAAAAAGTACAGAATTCAAAAAAGAATGAGAAGGCATATCTTAATGGCACTGTATCTATCTGGACTAAGCAGAGAAACAAAATATTTGCAGACAGAAGAGGCAACCAATATTGGAGCACAAGCAGAGATAAATGAAACTAGTAGTTGTAAAAGCTGGATTAGAAACCTTTAACAGGACAAAGGCAACATTCTCTATTGACGTCAGGTGTTTCACATGCTCTACAAACCCATGATGTAAAGTCCTGTACATCTTTTACTCCATAGCATTCCTGGTGGACGGCTATCTGACACCTGCATAGAGCACAGATAAAACAATGACACTTTTTTCTTATATTTAGCCAAGTAAATAAAAATAAAAGTGATCCAATCAAATACTGAGAAAGGTTCATAAATTAACCGCCCAAAATTATAACAAAATTGGTAACTTGGAACACAAATCCAATCAACAAAAGAAGCACCTGTTGCAAATAATAATTTTGTTATCATCCCAATCTTCAACCCATCTACAAACAGCACATCTTTCTGTTGTCCATTTCGCTATAACTGGCTCATACTTCTCTGTTGCAATGAAGAAACAGGTTAACAAGTTACCTCAATGTCAAAACTTACGAGAACACTAATACCTCCCACCCCAACAGCAACGCAAAAAAAAAAAAAAAAAAAAAGAAATGACTTTCATATATTCACCTTCCAAAAAAGTGAGTAATTGCTGTTTGTCCAACTTAAGAGGATATATACTGGGTGCACTACTCTCCGCAATCTGAAAAGGAATGTCAATAAGTACCTGGAGTTGATAGAAAGATCAAGTATCAAGCAGGCAAATAGGCTAGTAAAGATTCCAAAATAATACAAACCCAATTTTCCAGCGGCAGCATCGTGCTCTTCACTCTCACACTATACTTCCACTTTTTAGCTCTACACCCGTGTGTCGTTCCCACTCACTTAATGTTTGCTTTTTCGACCCACATGAACCACAATTGCACATGACCCTAGAGCCAAAAAGAAACACAAGGTCGCAATCTCTCAACCAGTCAAAATTTTGTCAAAGGAGATGAAAATATAAGAAAGTAATCTCAAAATTAAATCAGAACTTACAAATGAAGTTCTGGAATGTATGTCCCGTCAATGCCATTACACACCACAGCTACATTCTCGGGCATCAAAGTTTGTTTTCTGTTTCCAGTAGAACTGCTTCAATGGTCAAAGCCAAATAAAAATAAATAAATAAACAAAAAAGCCACATCATTAGGTATCTGAACTTGAGTCTTGACGAAGACACCTAAAGTAGATTCATAAACTCAAATTTGCAGTTTCCTTTGGATGAGATAAACAAAAACCACCAAAAGTCTACATACTGGCTTTGAGCTGACATTTCTCCAAATCTAATGAATCACAATTGAATTTTGCTTTGCAATCAGGGCAATAATAATCAATATTCTCCAGGTCCTGAACCAGAAAGAAACAGTGATCCTTTAATTCTTCATGAAGAATTAAGCTGAAAATTGCAATATGTGATAGAGAAATGGAGGACATACCTTGAACAGTTTGCCAGAAATTTTGTCACACTCTGCGTGCACCCAAACATTACAACCCATCACAACATACCTAAATATGAAAGCACATGTCAACAAATATCTCAGATTGAAATGAATACCCAACCAAGAAAAAAAGCAAAAACAAAAAATAAAAGTTCCGGATAGCTCACCCAATTACCCCCATCCGAGTGGTGCCATATCTTCTTGCATATACCACAATATTGTTTCGACTTTTTTAACTATACAAACAATAAGGACGAGGGAAATTAGAATCAAATTTCGTGTAA
Organism: Ficus erecta; assembly: GCA_008635985.1. Lineage (NCBI taxonomy): Eukaryota > Viridiplantae > Streptophyta > Magnoliopsida > Rosales > Moraceae > Ficus > Ficus erecta. Next base: position 81,418 of record BKCH01001491.1, read on the forward strand.
TCGGAGAACAAAAATACAATCAAATAAAACTGTAACATTATGAACCTTGGCACAATGTTTGCATAAATGATGGGTTTTACTACTTGAACCCTTGGCTTTCTTCATGACTTTGCAAAGCAGACTAAAACCACAACCCATCACAAGGTCTAGTGTCTTTATGATATACTTCCTGCACAATAAATTGATTAAATATAAGCACCTACAGTCCAACGTTAGATAAAGGAAACTGTTTTAAGCATGCATTTAAAATGAAACCAAAGTATGTATGAAACTTGAAAGAAAAAGATACAAAAGGTAAGAAACGGAAAGCATGTAGGACGAAACAACCCAAAAGCCTACAAATGACACATAGTACTGAGTCCGTTTGAGAACAATTTGAAAAAAAAAAAAAAAAGGCAAACAATTTGTTTGGGTTCTAGTTTCCACAATCCTGTGACTTGTTATACAAGCAAAACCTGGAGAGAGGAGACACTCAGAAAACGAAGCACCTGAGGGATGAAAGAGACGAAACTAAAAACAAGAAGAACGATGCGTAGTGACGGACATGAAAGATGAAGATGTTCGGCTTTGTTTGTTTTCAAGTATAACTCCAACTAAACTAAACTTTTTCATCTCAATTTTTGTTTTTTTTTTTTTAAATCAATAAAATTTATAATTAATTTTTAAAAAATCAATCAATTTCAACTTAAAAATTTTATCTTCAACCGACCGAACGACATGTAAGCAAGATATAAAAGCTGTTCCGTGAAATATCAGTGCTTCACTTCCCGTTTAACTAATATACTTGAGTTAACTAAACAAGAAATCGTGTCATGAAAATATAAATTGGACAAGAAGTGAAAAGACAACTGAAACAAAAATTTATTAAAAAAATTTGACCAATAGACCATACTGTAACTCACTAACTATCTATTTACCGATATATATATATATATATCCTCCGACGGCCAGACCTCATCATTATTCATATCGCATTAATCGGTTCTGTAGATATTTGCTTACGATAATTGTAACGATAAAATAAATAAATAAATAAACAAACAAATACTTAAATATTAGTTCGTAGTTGAAGATAAAATTTTTAAGTTAAAATTAATTGACTTTTCAAAAACTAATTATAAATTTTATTGACTTTTAAAAAAAAATAAAAATTACAATAAAAAAATACAATTTAATTGAAACTAAGGACCTGTTTGGTATACAAGTTGAGTTTGAGTTGAGTTGAAATTTTTAAGTTTGAATAGTAATTTTTGTTGACTTTTTCAGAAAAAACAAAAAACATGATAAAAAAAATACAGTTTAACTTGAGTTAAATCGGTGTGTCAAACGGGACTTAAATTTAAATTTCAAACAAAACCTAACTAAAATAAGTAGTTTTTTAGAAAGGAAAAGAAAGTTAAAAATTAGTAAAATTTAAAATGAGGGTTTTTTTTTTATTTTCTTTGAAGATTATTTAAGAAATAAATAAAATATAAAAGTACTGTTATTATCTAGTGCAAACCCCAAAAAACGGCATTTTAAGAACAAATAAATATTCTCAAAATAGAAAAAATCAAAAGACAAAAAAAAAAAAAAAAAAAAGTTTCGAAGAACAATTGCCTGGCTCTGGCTCTGACCCTGGGTGTAATACTCTTGTCCCTGACTTGAAGTGGTGTCCCACTCCTGAGCTTCGCAGGGATATGCTTCTCCATTAGTAACGTCGCTTTCGCCACTTCCAAATCCCTTGTTCAGAACGCCATTCTCCGCCAACAACGCCTCCTCTATAGCCATCTGAAACTCACTCGGCGTGCTCCTGTACAACTGGGTCTGCCCACGAAATCTGAAACAAAGCCCACCAAAACAAAAACAAAAAACAAAAAAAAAAACCCCACAAAAGGCTCAAAATTCCTTCAAACAACGTCAACAGAAATCGAATTCTCGCGGGTACTTCATCAAAAGCGACGAACCTGTCCATGAACTCGAGAAAGGGAAAAATCATTCCTTGTTTCACCCATCCATAGTCCTGCCCAAATGAACGCAGATTTAGAATCTTGACACAAAACACTCAGAAAAATAGAGACAGACAGATGAAAAAGGTTTTACATTTACTTACCCTTTGTTTGCCGTTCTTTGAGAAGCCATAAAACATGACGCATATAGCACCAGGAACACAACATCTTAGGACCTGTTCGGGAGCTTCCGACAATGGGTCGATCACCACCGCCGGCCATGCCGGAAAACTCCTTCCACACTTTGCCCAAACAATATCCCCCAAAGCAAAATCCTCTGGCTTGTAAATCTCCTTTCTCTTCCCAACATTTTCTTTTCTAAGCCCTCTTCACCGTCCACCAATGGCTTCAAACCAATGTACTTCTCACATTCAAATTCATCAAATCCTGAGTTCTTTATCCTGTATTTCTCCTTGTGAATATTCTCCTCGCCTTCTTCGGCGAAGATTTTGACATTGTTGTCCGAATCCTCGGATTTGGATTCCTTTTTCCAGTAATTGAAAACGGAATTGTTGAACTTCGACGGGAACATCCTTACGCGCCCTCGCGACGATTTTCCGAACCCCTTCGAAACCCGATTCGGAGCGTTCAACGGCTTCAAATCCGATTCGACCTCGCCATTCCAATACGATTCTTCGTTGAACCAATTACCTGAACCACTGCTCAAATCTCCCGCGTCGCCATTACAGAGCGAGTAAAACCCATTGGCGCCCCGCCGCTTCTTCGCCGCCGCCGAGTACATGTAATCTTCTCCGCCGTCTAGCGCTTCGAGCTTGCAGCGTTTCAGATTAGGCATTTCGAATTTCAAAGTCCGCTTGATAATCATCTTCCCACCATTCAAAATTCGGCGAATTCACCTTCGACTCCGAGACCAAACCCTAGTTCGCCTGGAACCCTGACCCAAAAAATTCCAAAAAATAATAAATAAAATCGACCACAAGAATTCTTTGCGCTCCCGATAATTACACCGAATTCGGATCCAAAACTCGTCTCAGAACCGCTATATCGTCGAGAATTCCGATCGAAAACCCCAAATTGTAATGCGAAAACCTAACTGAATCAAAAACCAGAGAGCCAATCGGAATTGAAACGATTTCCTCCGCCAGTTTCTCTCCAAACAGAAGGAAAAACTCAAACGCAAACTCAATTGTGAATCTCCGAATCGGACTATAACAAGCTTCGAATCAATTTTCTCGGGAAAGTAAGCGAGAAATAAAGCCAAGAAAATCGTAATTCGAATTCGCGGAGAGGAAAAAGCCCGAGCTGCGACTCTCACACAGAGAAGGTCCGTCCGTTTCCGTTTCCGTTTCGCGCATATATAAAAAATAATAAACAAAACGAACTGTTTAATACACTCTTCTTTTGTAGTCGTATTTAATTAATACTTGTTTTACCGATAATTATATTGTAATTAAAATAAATTTAATATTGGCTCTGTTTTTTATTAATAAAAAATAATTTTTTATTTTGGCGTGTGTCTTGGACGTGGTGTAGGCCATTTTTGGCTCCAAAAATTTAGGGGACTGAAATTTTGGCCTCACCGAGAGCGCGAAACCAAAATATTTTGGTGGGTGCACGGAGTTTTCATGAAACCTTTTGTTAGGGGTCGTGATATTCAAATTTCAAAGATGGTAGATTCGGGTCTAATTATCATATAAGATTATATATTTAAACTTTATATTTGATAATAAAATTAGGTATATAATTAGTATTAGTATTAAATTATGTTTGCAAACATGAAAAAAAAAAATTTGTATTATTGAAGATTTATTTATATTTCTATTTTTTATTGAAAAGCACTAAGTCTTTTCCTTCGGAAAGTCATTCCAATAAGAAAGCCAATCAGTCTTAATCAATTACAAGACCTTGATGCTGCAATTCAAGCATTACTCAATGTTTTTCTTTCTTTTTTTTTTTAACAAAAAGGGAGATCGGTGATTTCCTGACATCCGTTTCGACCGTCTATTAAGAATCTAATGAAACCACTCTATATTGAGACTAATCTGTTAGCCATAAATATATATATGAATCAAAAGTAGAAGCAAGCTATTGCTTTTAAACTATATTTGATGTAGTGGGCAGTAGTTAGAAGCACAAAAATGGGAGAAGCTACCCACACATTATTTTAGAGTTCATTAATCTTAGCATGTGTTTGGTGCTAATGTTCAATTCAATTTGAATCATAGATTTTTTGTCTTTTTTTTTTTAAAAAAGTCAACAATAGTTTTACTATTCATGATTGCTATTATATTTTGTAAATTAAACTTTAAAAGTCTATAACTTTGCGTATACAAGTCTAAATGAGATTATTTTTAAAATTGCATTGAATTTCAAGACGAACAAAACAAGCTCGATGTTTTTTTTTTTCTGAATACATTTTAAGTTTTTACACTTTTTAACTCCAGTAATTCAAATACTTCACCAAATGCACAGCTCAATTATACTCAATTCCAACCTTAAAAATAACACGTACCCCAAACACATTTTTAATGTCAAACCTCAGACAAAGAGTGCAAATTGTGCAATAGGTCACTATCGGAATATGAACCCTCCGTAAATGACTTTCTTTTAGGCACACAAAGGGAATTCCACTTATAGCTAGGAATGGACCTCTGCAAAATAAAGGGGTGTTTGGGGGTCACCTTTGGAAATGATATGTCCGAACATTTTTTTTTGTTGTCCTATTTCTCCAATTTTACTATTAACTTTTCTAAACATTTTTGAAAAAATTAAATTTTAAAAGTCTATAACTTATCATTTTAAGTCGAAATGAGATGATATTTTTTTTTCAAATTGCATAGAATTTCAAGAGGAACGAAATAATATCCAAATTGTAATTTTTTTTTCTGAACAAGTTTCAAGTTTTTGCACTTTTTCACTTCAAACAGTTCATTTTCACCAAACGCACATTTCCAAAACTCAAAACCATCTCCATTCTCCAAAACATCGTCTCCAAACATGATCCCAAACAGGCCCTGAGTATATCGAGAAATGAGAATCTATTGGGGCAATTAGCCTGATCGATAGATGCAGTACTGAGGTCACACTTCTCTTAATAAATTAAGTCCATTCATTCATGTAGTTTGTCGTAAATGGTTGTAATCCTTCTCTTGGTGATACTAGCTCTTCATTAACTTATAGTAGGAGCTGAGCTCTCCCGCTAGCTTACTAGCACTGGTAGTAAGGCTCTTCGATTAATGGTTCCACTGGAAATTGCTTTTTGTATCTCTACTTTTTACTCTCCTCTTTTTTTTTTCCTCCGAAAATATCTTCTTTTCGTCCAAAAAACCATTTTTTCATGGTTAATCAATTTTTTTAAATAATCAATTAATAATTGATCACATAATATATTTAATCTGGTCAATCAATTATTGATTTACAGTCAATCAGATTGACCATAAACATTAATCACCAAATTTCTTAGTCAATTTCTGATTGATCATTAGTCAATCACTGAAATCACCAAATCTGAAAAAATGAGAAACAACCATTTTGCAAAGAGTAGTGCTACGGACACCAACTCCAATCCCAACTTTTTGAGTATTAACTCATGTGTCATATTTTCATTGATAAATGCAATTTATTGATGTGGTAGTGCTATAAACATTTACTTATAAAAAAATGATAAGTCATATGTCACATAACTTGGTACTCAAAAATTAGAATTAGAGTTAGTATCCCTAGTATTTTTCTTTTGCTAAATAAAAAAAGATTGTGCCATCTATTAAATTATATGACTAAAAAGGTTCACCCAGCCTAATTTTCCTTTCATTTATTATTACTAAATATACTTAACAGTTGTTGAATACTATTTTTTTTCCTAGTTGTTTCTTCTCACCAAAATTATATAAATAAATATGTTAGTAACTTAGTAAAGCTTAGGATTTGAATTAAACTTGCACATATTTAGTATGTGTTTGTCTAAATATAGGGGAAGAATTATAAATTAATAATTAAAAATATCATAAATTTTCAAGGTAGTACCAAAAACGTGTTTTCCTAAAAAATAGGGGAAGAATTATAAAATCTAAATTCAAATTTAATATAAATTGCAAGAAATAAGGGCTTTAAAAAATAAGGGCAAATCTGAGAAAGAAAATATGAAAATTTTACCAAAAAACTAGAAGATTGGGCAAGCTAGAAAACTGTGTTCAACATCAAAAAGTTTAAGGAAAAGAGCTATTATGTTTTGGTGAAACACTAAGAAACATAATAAAAATAATTTTTAAAGAATTGAACACGTTTGATAAAATTATCACAATGGGCAATTATTGAAGAAAGAATTTTATTAGAACTATAATTGAAAAAGTAAATATTTTAGAGGACTTTGTAAAATATGTTTAAAGGGGCATAATTAAGAAAAAATACTTAAATATAAGTTAGTGAAACAATATCTTAAAAAAAAAAAAAAAAAAAAAACAACGTACCAACATTTGCCATATAGAAGTAGAAGGGGAAAAAAAAAATTATCTTTTTGTGGTAGAAGTACAAAACATTCTCCCTTCAATATATTCCCATAGATATAAAACTCAAACCACATGGTATGTATACAGTTTACTCAATCTTTCCTAGGACTTTTTGAATTTTTGTTTTAAAGAACTTTAAATTCTTTTACTTTTAGATCTGTTAGGACTAGTTCAGAGTGTGAGAAAGAGGATTTAGGTTTTATAAAATTTTAATTTTAAGATTTTTTATTTTAAAATTATAAAAACGAGTACCCCATATTATACATATACTAAAAGGATGCTGCCTTTTCATTGTTATTTTAACAGTTTGAAAAAAGATTTTTGCATTCTTTTCCCCCTTTTCTTCGTTTCTGCTACAGTAATGTACACTACTTTTTTCTTCATTTGCTACAGTTGCTACAGTGTTGTACAGTACTGTACAGTGCTGTTTGCCGCAGAGATGTACAATGTCCGGTCATTTTTTGCCCCTCTAATTGTGTGGACCGGAATGGGCTGTACAATGACTTGACCATTTTGCCCTCGAAACCCTATTCTTGCCTTTCTTTTACTGTTGTTGCCGCCTCTCTGCTCTCTCTTGCTTTTGTGTTTAGCCTCTCACTATTCATTTCTTTTTCCTTCTTTCTCTTGCCGCTCCTCTCTCTCTCTCTCTCCATACCTTTTGCTCCCCAAAGTCTAAGTTTGTCTTTATCTCTCTTGCTTTTGTGTTTAGCCTCTCACTATTCATTCTTTTTCCTCTCTTTCTCTCGCGGCTCCTCTCTCTCTCTCTCCATACCTTTTTTGCTCCCCAAAGTTAAGTTTGCCTTTCTCTTGCCTTTGTCGTCGCCTCTCTCTTCATTTTGTGTTTGTTGCCTCATTGTTTATTTTTCTCTAATTTTTTCTCCCTTCGCTGCTTTCTCTCTCTCTCTTTAGATTTTATGTATTTGGGTTTTGAAACTCTAGCTTTGAGTTTTTGTTGTTGTGTTCGTTGCCGGTCCTCTATTTTTTTTTTTTTTGCTTCCTTTTTTCGTGCTTTACTTCTTTTCTCATTTTGTTTTCTTTCTGTTGTTCTCTCTCTCTTTTTTTGGTTTTTTTGATTCTTGGTCTTCAAATCCTAGGTTTTGGTATTTTTTTTTGTGTTTCGTGTGGTTGTTTATGTTTTTTACTTTCTTTCGTCTAATGTTGGTTGTTCTCCTTAAATTTTTTCTTTTTTTCCGGTGACTTTGTTTTGTCGGATTTTTAGGGTTTCTTTTTTAGGGGTTTTTTTTCCCGGTGTGTATTATTTTTTTGCTTTTTTGTTGTTGTATGATTTTTGTTTTGGAGGTTTAGATTTTGTTTTCTGTTTTGTTGGGTTAATTTTTTATATTTTTCTTCCTTCCCGTGCAACGCACGGGTAGTTTAGTCTAGTGACTAACTAATAAAAGATCGTTTGATTTAATTTTTAAATAGTATTTCTTAGTAAATTTTAAATTTTATTGTGAATAAAACCTTTTTGGGGCATTCTCTCTAAATGGGGATTTTTTAATTAATAAAATTTATTGGGATCATTGTTGAAAAATCTGGCTATCTCCACCCAGAGACCGTTCCCCGTGCTTTCAATTAATTGTATTATGCTTTTATGTCTTGTTCTTCTCATTTATGCTCTTTTTTTTTTTTTTTTTGAATAATCATTTACGCTCGTTTTAGTTCATGGGTTTTTGTTAGTTTCGAATACTAGTACTCAACTCTACAACAAATTATATAGTAATTGGTTCATTACAAATTACTTTTCCTTCTCATAATGAGTTGATATTTTAAATAACATAAGACCGCTCAAAGAACGTCACCGGGTTGACACCTCCAAAACTCGTCGACCTCGGAGGAGGATGACGAAGATGAAAGAGGCTCACGGTCTTCGACGAAGAGCTTCCTCAACAACAGTCAGGCCAACCTCTTCTTTGTCTCCGCCTGTGCCATCGCCTAGCTAGGAGCTTGCATTCGCCGTCATTTCTCGGCAAGCCCATCGCCCCCTCCCTCCCTCCCTCGCCATTGACTAATCCTAAAATATTTTGCGTAAGAGTCTCTGATGGGTGAAGAAAGCTTACGTGTAACTGATCTCACACTAATACATGTGCACTTTTGTAATTTGCACCACTCGATCTATAAAATATTTCTAGGATTTTTTGAGTTTTTTTTTCTTTCAAACATTGCCGATTTATACCGTTAGATTTAATCTTTTCTTTTTCTTTTTTTTTTTTCCTTTTTTCTTTTTATAAGCACGTTAGATCTAATCTAATGGTAAAATTATTTCCTACCATTTTTTAAAAGAATCCACTTGGATTACCAATTTGGGCTGTTAGATCTAATCTAATTATTACAAAATATTACTAAGATTTTTTGGTTTTTTTTTTTTCCCAAGAATCCACCTAGATTGTGAATCTCATCATTATATCTAATTTGATGTACAAATATATATATATGTATATATATATTTTTCAACAATCTACTTGGATTTATATGTTTAACATTTATTAAATAAAAACTCACTTTTTAATTTTCCACGTGTATTGCATGTTTATATATATACAGATATTTTTCAATTATGTTATTCATAGTACATAATAATTCAAACTTTTCAGCGAGATATGTGTAGCGATGATGCAATTCTAAGACCTGCCTCCAAGATCACTCCTACGTGTACTATGTTTTGCATCCATTTCACGATGGTTTTGAACACCACAAACCTATTTTTGACGAATTGAATTTTACTTAAGAATAACAAACACTTTAGAATTTAATTAAGAATAGCTATGATTTTTCTACGTCTAAGAATAGAAGAGAACACTCCTTTATATAAGATAAGGAGGAGCAATGATTTTTATTCCTTTCTGGTGTGGGATTAGTGACCTTAATTAAAAAGGAGCACCTGACTTTTATTATTTTCTCATACTAGTGATTTTTTTTTGTCACTTTCCAACATTATTTCCTTCAACGGGTGCATATTTGAGAGTCAATTTCTCATCATTTTAAGCATATGAATAGATCATTTCGAACTCCACACGGACGAGAGCAATAATCCATCTTGACTCGTTATAAATATGTTGTGGTGGTCCGCTTAAAATATGCATAAAAATTGGTACCTAGCTTGATCCCAAGCCATTTTTCTAGTAGGTTCTTTGTTTTTTTTCATTCTCTCATCCTCATTATCTTGGCTATCTTTTTCAGTTTGGGGCTCGTCAATGTGCTTGCCCATTGACATCCTTGTTCCGGTATGATTTTCTAACTTTTTCCGTTTCGTTCCTTTCCTTTCCTTTCTTTTCTTTTCTTTCTTTACTTTTTCATGGAAGTTTATCGTTGAACTCTGCTGTTCTGTGGCTAGTCGGTTTTTTCTTTTCTTCTCTTTTCCATAGGAGTTGTAGTGAATTTTGCTGCTCGTTGGCTAGTCTTTTCTTTCCGTTTTCTTGGGATAGTCTTTGAATTTTGCTGTTCTTTTGGCCAGTCGGTTTGTCTTTTTCTCTTCCTTCCTTAGGAGTTGTCGTTGAATTCTGCTATTCTTTTGGCTAGTTGGTGTGGTTATTCATGTGGCCATCTTTATTTTTCTGTTTAATCTTTTTTTTTCCCACATAAATGTAATGTTCTTGTCCTCGTCAATTGAGTTTAGTTTCTTGATTGCAAATATTGGAATTTCATCAGTAATTGTACTTGTCTACTTTGTTGTTCTCAAAGATTAAAAGCCTGTTAGGCTGATTTGCAATCAAATCTGCTGGCTTTTTATCACGAAGTAGAAGATAATATTGTGTTTTCTTCGTTTAAAAGATCAGTTTAAATACCTTCATTTAGTTTATAGGTTCATCTCCAACTAAATTGTATTTTTTTTACTAGATTTTTATCTTTTTCTGAACAGCTTAACAAAAATTATAACTAGTTTTTTAAAAAGTCAACTAACTCTAATTTAAACTTCAACTCCAACCGGTGATCCAAACAGAAGCTTAGAGGCAAATCATATCTCTCCAAAATGGTTTCAACCTCTTTCAAGAAAACTAAATGAATCACTACTTTTTATCTATGATTCCAAAAAACTGAAGATCGTCAGATTTGTTTCTCATATTTAAGGAGAAAGTAGTTTTTTTTTTTTTCTCTCTTTTCTTTTTTCTTTTTAATTTTTTTGAACATGACAATGTATGTTATTATTTGGATGACTGCATTCATGCAAAATATCATTTTATAGTCATAGATTTATATCAAAGCACTCCATATCTTTAAATTGATTAGGGGTTGCTACTAATATAAGGTCACATGCGCGTTATATATAGCAAAATGTTATTCTCATCTATCCCTCCTTGAATTATAGAATCATTATCACTTTGTCTTTTTCAATTTTAAAAACTGTCATATGGTCTCTCGAATTTTAAACTAGTCTCACTTAATCACTTTTATTAAGGGGATTTTTGGTTAAAAAGTTCATTTTAAAACTAAATTGTATTTTTTTCATCATATTTTTTTTCTTTTTCTGAAAAGTTTTTTGTCTCTTCTGATGAAAAGTTTTTTGTTTTTTCTGAAAAAATTACTATTGAAACTTAAAAATCTTAAACTAAACTTATTCACCAAACACCCCCTAAGAATAAAGTTTAAGGGGTTTCCATTGTAAATATTTTAGCCCAAAGACTGATTTTTCAAAACACGATACGTTCCAAGGGCATCCATGCAAATAAGCCAAAAATCCAAAAACAATAAATAAATAAATAACAAAAAAGAAACAGGGGAAAAAAAAAACGTCGTCGCATAACAAAGTTGCTCTTTCCCAAATTCGAAACCCAACGAAAACCCTAGAGCAGAGAAGCTCAAAACTCCAAACATGCTCTCCAGCCTGCTCACAGTTCACATCAGACTATTGTCGGTACGGAGATTTATCTTTTTAGATCTTAAAAATATATATATATATATATATTTATTCCCTTCTTTGGGTAATTGGAATCACACCACAAAATTGGAGACTGGAAATGATGGTGAATAATAGTAAAAGGTCCCTGAGCATGAAAATTGTGGGCGATGGCGATGAGTTTGAGTTTTTTTTTTTTGGAAAAAAAAAAGGAAAAAACCAGGAAGTGGGCCCCAAGTCCTTGCGAAAGATATGGCAAGTTATGGCTTTCGCAACCTCTTCCACAGCAAAAGAGAAAAATAAAAAAAGATGAAGCTTATAAGGGTTTTCTTCTTCTTTTTTATTTCTCGGGTTGAATGAAAAGGGCGTGGGTTGCATTCTAGTATTGAATGTCAATCTAGACTTCTCCCGACATTAAACTCATCTCCTCCCACTTTTTTTTTTAATCTTGTTTCTTGCTTTGATCACAACCTCTTTCACTGATCCTTTGTCTCTGATAATACCCAGATTTTGTTTTGTTTTGTTTTGTTTTCTTTTTGTTTTGTGGGTTGTGCTTAATTTGTTCTTATTATTATTATGTGTATTTTTTGATGTGATAAAGTTCATAACTTGATTATTGTTGTTTTGGTAAAATTGTAATATCTGGGGAGAACGTATTTTGCTGCTATTTGTGTAGGAAGGTCAGTGGTTCAATCCATAAAGTTCTTCTGGTTCAAACCCTTTTTGCTATAATGCTTTATCTCACAAAAGTTTAAACAAATTTAAAAAATTCTGTTCAAACCCTTCACTCAAATACAATTATTTGGTAACTTTTGGATCTTGATCTGGATTATTTTTGTTAACTTGCACTTTATCTGGGATTCATGGTGAAGGGCTTCTGTTTATTGCACGTTTAAAGATATCTATGTTGCTTTTGTTGTAACAAAGTTCAGTGCATATCAGACAATTGCTGCCACAGACAAGCTTCAACTTTATGCGTGTTTTAGCGCTGTCGGTTCACTTGTGGATAAGCATTTCTGGTGCAGGAGACTGGTGACTCTCTATTTTTCGTGCGACGTAGGACTAGGGTCTGAGATGATTTCTGACCTTATTTTGGAGCATGGACATCTGGTCATCTGATTGTGTAGAAATATGTTGTGTCATGTGGTTTAGGAAGTAATTTAGTTGTGTTCACCGTAAAAGATATTTGCATAAATTTTTATGAGATTTGAAATTCTTGAATTCCATGAAATGTCAACCTCCAGAACTAGCTTGGTGAAAATGAAAACTCAAAACTATACTACTTTCCAAAATGCCTTTGATCTCAGAACTAATTGCTATTATAGTTTAAATGTATTCTCTCTGTCTCTCTGTATGTGGCAGATCATATCGTTTTTAGTAATGTCATAAGATGTTACAGCATCAACAACCCGGGCGGCTAGTGAAGCATCTGGTGACGTTAAAGATGAGCGTGAGCCTAATAGTCGCTCGTTGTTCATGGTAAAGAGATTCTTGACCAGGCTGCGGCTCATCCAAATTCCAAGATCGGTTGAGGGCTAAAGATGACAAACGCTTCCTTCAGACATTTATCCTTCGACAGGAGCTGGAAGTCCATTTGTTTATATTTTCAGCAGTGTACGGCTCAGATGTTTCTTTGTCAGCAGCCACTTGTTCAGATGTCTCCAGTTGTGCCTGTACACGCCTTCTCTGTGGTGGAAACTCGTTCTCGACCTCACCGCTATCTATTATAAGCCTCAACTTCTTGCTCATGCTAATCACAGTGTCTAATAACTTTTTTTTGGTTCCTGACACTGCATAATATCTATAAGAAAAACAATAACAATGAAGAAAAATCATGACTATGGATGCTAAGATTATGGCTTTATCTACTTAGGTTTCTCGACAGTTGACTCTGAAAGCTCTGATATAGCTCGGGATACTGATATTTGGACGCTGCTGATGCTGCCACACCTGAAGGATTGAATTTCGTGATCAGAGTAAGTTTTATTAATGTTGAACGCAGATTCTTTTGCGTGTTTATAGGAAAATAGACACTCGTAGAGATTCTAGATTTTACTTCCAAGTGACTCGAAGCTTTTTGCTATTTGTTGAAAACTAGGGAAAGTTTGGATTCGTCTTGTATAGTTAGAAAACACATCGTCGGTTTTGATAAATGCCATGTATCGAACCACTAATAAGTTTTAGCCAAAACTAGATTCATATGTTAGTTATGAAATCAACAGATTATGACACAAGGACCGTACTATGTGTTACATTGATAAATTTGGTAATTACTGTGTCAGTATAGTTGTGATTCCCGTATCGAGTATCGAGCAACTAATACGGGACATATTATAATAGCAATCTACTAGTGAGGTCTCACCGTGTTGTGGATATATAACGATCTCCTTAATGCTTCTTTGATTGCTACCATGGGGGAGATTGGAGAAGAACAAAGAAAGCAATGTACCCGCACAAGCCGAAGGCTATTACAGCAAGCAAATCCCATTTGAGGTTTTTGAGGATGTGAAGCCCGTTGTCCCTGAAATCCAGTGCTGTAACATCAGCAGGATATAGTTTTTTTTTTTAATTTATAGTTTTTTTATCGGTTTCAAAGCAAGTGGTTTTTTTTAAAGGCATAATTGACTTATTTTAAGAACGTGGAAACGAAAAAACAGGTTTTGCCAGAAATTCCACAATTGTTAAATTTTGTCCCCCATTTTGTCGATGTTTTGTGCTGCTGTTTCGATCATGAAAACAGAATGCTTTGTCTTAGATTGAGAGAGATCTTTGTCCAGTCTCCTTGTGTCGTTCGTTCTTCTCGCATCTTTGTGAATTATGTTCGTTTTCAGATTTCTATTTTTTTTTCTTGGTTTTTATATTTTGATGTGTTTGAATGGTTTTATTATTTTCGCGGTCGTTTCTCTTTATGTTGCTGTTTTGGATTTCAAGAAAAAGAAAAAATTTGGAGCTGTGCTGTGTTGATTTCTGATTTAATTGGAGGACCTGAAAATGTCGTTACAAACTTTCAATCAATGGGGCTATTCGCATTTCGGTTTGTGTCTATCCCACGGTTAGAAAGTCTTGTTCTCTGAACTTGGCCAGAAAACACAAATTCGTATTATTGATATCGAAACAATCATAATAATTATACTTTGTGGTGTTTATTTGTTGTTATGGTGTTGCCTCTTTCTAAATGCCCTTGCGATCGATTTTCCTATCTCTGTGTTCATAAAAAAAATTAAAAAAAAATTGATAGCTATCGAGGCGAATCTCACTTTGACGTCGAGTGAGATGCACTAATGTATACAAGTGCTCACAATTTCTTTTTCAGTCAACAAGGAATCATTTTTTTTTTTTTTCAAAGAAATTAGGTCAGGTGGTTGTTTTTGACACTTATTTTTTGTTAAAAAATGTTTGGATATTTTTGTTAAAGAAAAATTGCCGGTGACAATCAAAATGTTGAAAGACCTTTCATCCCTTGTAGCATGTGTATGAAAGACCAGTTATTCGTGAAAGACTTGGCCTAATCCTATGTATTTACATATAGCAGGAAAAATTTATTCATTGCCGATAATTAAAAAAAAAGAAAAAGAAAAAAGGAAATGATCATATTTCTAATGATTGGAAGTAAATAGCTGAATTTACATTTAAGTTTAAATAAAATAAAAAAAAAAGCCCACCGCAAAATACTCCCATTGTCGTTGAACTATTCATCATTACTCGTATATTATTTTGGGGATATGCACCGCAAACGATTGTAAGCCTAGTTTACGTCACGTTTGAATTTAAGGGTGTCTGACTAATGATAAATAGGACAAGGTCAATAAGTTGGAATCGTGTCATTGAAGCGTGTTTGTTTGTAGGATTTTCTAGAGACTAAAGATGGATTCTTCTGTAGTAATAAAGATAGTAAGGTGTTTGTATCGGCAAGTACCAGTTTTCTCGAGAAAAAAAACTATGTGAATAACTTTATACCTCGAAGCAAAGTTATGCTAAAGAAATTGGTGATTGATAAGACTAGTAGGCTAGTCAATGATCATAATGAATATATTGTAAGTGAATCGCTGGTCTTTAGAAGTGATACCATCTACGAAACAACAATCGACTGTGTTTTGTCGTAGTAGGACCGTTACATAGAAATTAGAGAAGCTAACGGGAAAATGTCTGATGAACAACAAGGCGATTCAATCTCTTTCACTCAGGCGATGAATGACGTTGATTATGAAGAATGACAAAGTTACAATGAACCTAGAAATAAAATCCATGTTTAATACCACAGCTCCTTAAAGATCTTTTGGCAATCAACCGACGTGGAAAACCACACAACCGACGTGGTTGATTTTCCCCGTCGGAGACTGACGTGAAAGGGGCGACGAGAAAGGTTTTTATTCTTGTAGTGATTATTGTGTTCTGTTGCAGCAACATTTGCACTCATAGAGCTTGGTTTTGTAGAATCTAACTCCTTTGTTGTAATTTTCTTGCAGCAACATTTGCACTCATAGAGCTTGGTTTTGTAGAATCTAACTCCTTTGTTGTAATTTTCAATGCTTACTTTTAGAGAGAGCAAGAGTGACCTAACTAACCTGAGCAAATTGATAGAAACTACGATTTTCAACAGATACTCATTCAGGCCTAAGAATCTCTCTTGGTGTTCTTTAATTGAATCATGAATCACGAAGCCTTAATTAGCTCTAACTTGAACAACAAAGTTTCAAAGTTAACAACATGAGGGTGAACTCCGGCCTCATTCCGCGGATGAAATAAGGCAAGAATACAACAATTGATCATGCTATTACCATTCTTTAAATTTTGGATTGGCAAATTCATTATTTTTATCCTCGACTTCCAAAAATTATACTGGTGGTGATTTCCTTCTAAAAATGAAAATGCCTTAAGAACAAGAGAAAGCATTTTGAGTTGCAAAATTTCGAGAGTTTAGTATTGTAGGCAAATTTTTGGTTTTATAGTTACGTTTGGATCACATTTTTAAATCCACTTTTAAAATTAAAAATTTTAAGGGAGAAAATATTATCGAAAAATAGGAACAATATTAAAGAGGATAATCCTAACAGGTGTTGTAATGTTTCATATTTTGTAGATTATATTTAGGGTTGTCGTTTCTTGTTGCTATTTGTATAGTTGTCGTTTTCCTGTTATATTGTTTTAAAACTTTTGTCGTTTACTTTCCAAAGAAACTGTTGTCGTATATCCCAGCATGACGTCGGCCTTTTGACCTTTTTCTTTGATAACGGTCACTAACTGTTGCGGCTATTAATCTGTGTCCTTGCTTAGGTTGATTACGGGATTTTGTAATTGCCCTCTTCCGATTAATGTTTATTTTTAAATTATTTTTTTTAAGTTATGGTTATTATTTTTACCGTTGAATTTTTTCTCCAAGTTTTTGTTTTGTTTTTGTTTTTGTTTTTTTTTTTTTTCCGTATCCTTTTATTCATTACTTTTGTTTTTACTATTGTGTTGTCGTTAACTAGCATAATTGTCGTTTCACTTGTTGATAATCATTCCGGTGCAAGTAACTTGTTTTATACACACACACGTCGGAGGCTTCGGAGTAGAGTTGACAATTCAGGTTAACGACTCGTGCTAGTGTCATCTTATTTATTGCTTGTGTCAGAAAATATTAATCCAAATACAATTTGCTTATTAAACATGTTAAAAAGTTTCAACCTAAACGCAACCCATTTTTATCATATTAATATTGTAAATCTGTATAACCCATTTAAATTAGGAGGTAATTGGTCCAAATGATCCTAAATTCTTAAAATGTTAGTTGTTATAGTCATTTTCGTCCAAAACCATTTAATTTCTAACAAAATGAGTAATTTGAAAGGGTATTTTAGTATTTTAATAAAAATTAAAAAATCATAAAAAAAACTAAAATTCATCACTCTATTATCTATCTCCTCTCTCTCTCTCTCTCTCTCTCTCTCTCTCTTAGATAGATGGATTAGGGGGCATAGGGGTGGGTTAGGTTCGGGTGGTTGGGGCCCGAGCTCGGAGTTTGGGGGGGTGGCGACACTTGGTTTTGGGTTCAAACTTGGGAGGGGGGGGGGGTGACGATGCTTGGTTTTGGGTTCGGATTCGAGGGAGGGGGGCCACCCAGTTCAGAGTTTTGTTTTTTTTTGGGGGGGGGGGGGGGGGGGGGGGGGGGGGGGGGGGGGGGGTGGGCACCGAATCAGGGTTTGGAAGGAGGTGCTAGATCGGAAGTTTTTTTTTTTGGGTCTCATCACCGGTTTCTGCATGGCCGGTCGGTAGGGGGGGAGGGGACCACATGGATCTAGCATGGGGTGGAGGGGGCTCGTCACCGACGACGACTCTCTCTCTTTCTCTTCTTCTCCCTCTCTCTCCCTTCCCCTATGCCGACTCCCTTTCTCTCCCCTCCCCCTCCGGTGGCTCCCTCTCTCCTTGCTTATCTGAGTTCTTGTTTGGCTACCCAGAGGTTTGGGTGTTTTGTGGTTTGAGGAAAAAAAAAAAAGAAAAAAAGAAAGAAAGAAAGAAAAATTGAAGGAGAATGTAAATGAGTAAGGAGATAGAAAATAAAGGGATATTTTGGTTTTTTGCTACAAAATTATGATTTGAGTAAGTTTCCATTAGAAACTGAACGGTTTTGGATGGAAAGAACTATAATGATCAATATTTTAAGAATTTAGGGTCATTTCGGCAAATAAATAAATAAATAAAACAAGGACTAAATCATCACCTTGTAAGAATTCATGGACTGTTTAGGTCAATTACTCTTAAATTAATAACTGATAATAATCTGTTCAATTCAATTGCGATACTTTTATTAACATATTTAATACATCAACTTATCTTTTCTTTTAAGAAAAACAAGTGAAGTTTTTGCTTACAAATTTAAAAATCTTATTATTTGTACTTTTTTTTAACTTAAGGATGAGAAAATTTGAACTCTACACCTTATAGTGCAATCAAGTGTGAAATAAAGTTGCAACCACATATTATTTATACTTACTAATATTAACTTATATTATATCATATATAATTAGGTTATAAATAATACATGTAGTCAATCATGTCCATTCATGTCATTTCATTTTAGGTTGGTCAACTTAAACATGTGACCTGATTTCTTGATCATGTCTATCTATTACTAACCCAAACCCGTTTATAAAAAACCTAAATAATCTAAATTTGTGTCTTATTTGTGCTGTGTCATCATATCGTGACCCAATTACTAGCCCTACATACTTCGACGCATGGGCAGCTGATCATCTAATAGGTTTTAGAATCTCTTGTTTCACGTGTTTGGGAAATGAAGTAGTTGAGTGTTTTTGCAGAAAAAATAAAAAAAGATATATGTGGTAAAAATTTATTGAGCTTCAACTTTACCGAAAGATGTATATAATTAGCTTGAGGATCTTATTTTCTTCATCTCTTTCAATTCGTAAGACTTAAATGTCAGAAGGAAGGAAAAGATAATGAAAATTGTGCACTCAAATATTTGTTTATTTCTTAGATATTGTTGCTAATTTGCTTAATATCAATGATTTGGACACGATCTGATTAATATATATATATATATATATGAATATTATTACTTTTAAGCCCATCTAACGCTGGGACATAAAGATAAGTTTGTTTGTTTGTTTTTTTTAGTACAAGCAAGCTTATCACACATTTTTCTACGAGATAAATCAACCATAAGAACCTTAAAGAGGAGATACCAAGTGGACTCATAAGTGAATCCTAAATTACAATTTCCAAACAATTGCAGACTGAAAAAGAACTCATGAATACTTATATACCATTTAGGGTCTTCACTGTTGGAAAAAATGGGTTTTAACCATTTTAAGGTCCAAATTTGAGTGGGACCCACTTAGTAAAAATAACGGGTCTTGGTGAATTTGTGCTCTCCGTCGCGAGGAGATCGAAATCATATATTCATACGCTCAAATGGTATTCGGGTGAATGAGAAATTAATGCTCAAAGTGTGCCCAATGAAATAGAATTTTATTGGAAAATTGCTTATTAATGTGGAGTCCTACATTACTTAGGCATAAAAGCTTGATGGACTTTATAAAAATTTTTACTTTTGGACTTGGGTAAGATTGTGTACCCAAGAGGCTCTCTCACGCGCAAGGGGGTGCAAATCACAGCCCCGGTGGGTTAGGGGCCTAATGTGTGCGCCCGCACAACGTGGGTGATGCGAATGTCGGTCCGTCGAGCTTACCCTCGCGTGAACTTTGTTTTGCAAATTTTTTTTTTTCTTTTCCAACATATATTCCAAAGGTTAAGAATGGAGTTTAATGGGCAGCATTAGTGCATGATTAATACAAAATTAATCTAAAGACTAATGCATTGCATTAATCCGGATTAAAACCTAATGAATTTTGATTTGTAACACCTCATTTTGGAGTCTATAAAAGGAGGCCTCCACAAGCTTGAAAACACACACTTGAACACACAACACTAGCTCTTTCTTTTCTGTTCTTCGTGTTTTTTCTTCTTGTGGTCGTTCTTGTAATTTTAGTGATAGAGGGAAGGCTTTGGTTTCAAGTTCGCCGGAAGCGGTTTTCGATCGTGCTAGACTACCATAGCTCGTCATTGTATCCTGGGAAATATACGTCCGTTCAAGCCTCTTGCACTTACCGGAGGGGACGAATTTGTTTTAAGGAAAACTGTCTCACGTGCCTCGATGATATTCTTTATGTGTTATTTCCTTCAAGATAAGGTTGAATTTCGATGTAATAATTTTATTTATATTATACTTTAACTTCTTGTTCGTTGTTTATCCTCCACTATTGTTCTAACACTCACTTCATGTTTCTTTAGCTTAACGTGATCTAAATGGTCTCTCACTAACTTGTGGCATACATGACAGTATATATTATTTTTTTGTTTTAAGTTTCTCATCTTTTATGCTTCAGCTATTAGCCCGTTTGGATAAAGGTTTCAAACCCATGAAGTTCTTATTCAACCCGTCAAAAGATTTTAAATTTAAACAAAAAAAAGTATATTTAAACCTTTAATTTAAACGGGCACTGCATATTTTAACTGAAAGAGCCCGAATTTGTGAGGTCAAATGACAATACTGAGAAAAAGGTCACTGACGTATTATACGTGTTTGGTTTCAATCAGGATCAATGGAATGCCACTCCCATAATCCAGCATTGGTTGGCATTACCGTTTGGGGCACTCTCATTGGGCGTTCAACAAAATTGCAACGATCCGATTGGCTTGTTTCGACCAATCACGAATTTACATTGCCACAAAATCTATGATCTACTCTCCACTCTTCTGACTTATAGCATATATTGTATTTTTTTAATTGTTACTAGTGTATACTTGGCATAAATCTGAATTAAGGACAATATGATTTGGCGAAAAGGGGCTAAAAGAACACTTTTTTTTTTTTTTTTTTTTTTTGGGACGGCCTATACTAAATGTAACTTACCATTTAAGTTAAAAGGTGTGTTTTCTTGTTCATAAACAAAGACACAATTTCTATACCGCCCCACTCATAATTAAGTGGGTTAAGATGGCCCTAACAAACTATTCAGAAGTGGCCACTAGTTGACTTAATATTCTTAATATTTCTTTTGTAGTGGGTTTTATTGTAATATTTTGTAAATATTATTGCACTTCACCAACCTTTAATTTAGGGGAAGCATTAAAAACAAAGATTTCTTTTATTTATTTATTTATTTAGTTGAGACAACCATGAAAAAAGGTATTATATTTTTCATGCCTTGTTAATCCTTTGGCAATTTAGTGCTCCTGATGAAAGAGCTTTCGTACTCATAATCCTTTGGTTCTTATTATTTTAAAGGAGCATCTCAAAACACTACAAAATAATTTGAGTCTATCAAGTCACACATTCAAAACGCTTTTTCTTCTCCTCACCAACAAAAATGTGTATTATAATACATTTTATATATATGTGGAGGAGTTTTCAATGGTTACTCTTTTTTTGTAACCATCAGTGGTTACAGAAAAAATTATAAAAAGAAGTGCATATATTAATTACATTTGATGATATGAATTTTTGTTCACTTGCTATGGCAGGTCAAGTAACATTTTTATCTAAGATTTTATTTATTTTTAATTGTACAATGAATATTAAGAATCAAAATTTTCCTTTTTAATTTCAATTGTTTTTTGAGTTTTATTACAACGTTTCTTTTGTTACAAATTTCCTAGTCCTTTTTCTTTTCTAAGTAAAATTAACATTTTTTTTAGTAATTTTGATTATTAAGTTCATGAGTTCTTTTTTTTTTTTTTTTTTACTGAAATGAATTATTATTATTTTTGGTAATCTTAATCAAATCGGTGATGAATTAATTTTTTTTTTATTGTTTTAAATAAACTAACTTTGTTGGTTTCCATTATTACGTACAATCATTTGTGTGCTAGTTCTTACTTTGGATGGTCCAAAGCCCTATGATTAAGATCATTGAGCTTCTTATGGTGATGCAATTTCTTCATTTTGTCTTCACCGAATGCGTTTTGACTGCCGGACGTCTGGGATTAGTGCTCTTTTTATTGAGAGTGGAGCTTATATTTCACATAAATAAAAAGTGGAATCTTGTATTATGATTTTTTTTCAGTTACAGAAAAGTACTTTTTAAAAGGGTAAAAGAAAAATGACAGTCAATAAAAAAAAAAAAAAAAAAAACCGGAATAGAATCATGAATGAGATTTAAAAATGAGGAATGAATCTTTAACATATATATATATATATATATAGGAAAAATACTTAAAAAAAGTCATGTCATCAATTTAACAAGAAGTTATCTAAAATTGCATTTAATGAGCTCCCTAAGTTCAATGCTCATTAATTATCATAAATGATTGTTGGTCAACTATCTAATTTGTTATAACCGTCCGATTTACATCACATGGCTAAAACAATCATCACCATCGATGGGTAAATATGAGAGTAAACATTGAAATTTCATCCATATATATACCACCAAAGCATCTAAATATATTATAGTATTAAAGAAATTTTGTTTGATATGTATGTCCATACAAATGCATTTCCTTGAATCAATTTTCCTTTCGTATAGTGTAGTCAGATAAACATGTAGGAAAATGATTCGTATTTGACACGTTAAGGGCTTGTTTCGCTGGAGAGAAAGGTGGAAGTGAAGACCGGAAAGTGGTGATCAGGAATTAGTAAAAGAATTTTGAGACCTATAATTATTAGTGATTGAGAAAACAATATATATGAAATGAATTGGGCGAGGGATTAGAAATCCTCTAAAAAACTCCAATTTTACTCTCTCCCACTATGGAGCGAATAGAAAAAGGAAACCATATCAAATGTAATAAGAGACATTTTCCTGTCTTATGTTATATTATTTTTTTCTTTCTTCTTTCCTTTCTTACCGAACAAAGCCCAAGTAGACTGTAAAAGCTCTTACATAACTATATATATATCTATATATATATATATTTTAACTTTTAAATCTATCCTCCGGCTTTTTGATAGGCCAAAGCTACGAAACATTTATTATTTTTCCTAAAGTTTGTGAAAAACAAAAGTCTCTAAATATCAAAATTGGTCAACAAACAATGCCACAACTATCCTTTGCAATTCCATTCACGAAACGAAAGTGTTTTTGAATCTTTTTTCTCCAACCTTGGTATAAAACTACTTTTGATATATGGGTTTGGTCCAAAAGCTTTATGTACTGCAAATTTTTGAAGTCCCTTTTTCAAACTTTTGGTTTACTTCTTGTCTCAAAAAACCTCATATTTTATTTTTATTTTTATTTTTATGCCGAAATCTATAAATATTCATACGTACTAATACAAATACAATTATACGTGGAAAACACAATATTTATTTTTGTATTTTGTAGAATACGATATCATCATCATGTCATCATAACCATGCATACATGCACATATCGATCTTATTATGGTGCATGTAAAAACAAAAGTTCAACCATATCCAAAAAAGAAAAATACAAATTCAAATTGATAAAAATTTTTATTGGTAATTATACAGAAGTGTACTATTTTCAATTAATAACACAAATATTGCTGAAAAATTAAGAACCATAAAAATGAGAAGAATTTTGACTGAAGAAATGAGGTGGAGAAGCATGTTACGCAACAACAAAATTCATACGTGAGTCACCAAACTTCTCTTTTGTTCCTATGCAGAAATAGTACCCTATAATTAATATATAAATATATAGGGGCGGAGTCAAAAACATATTCTAGTGAGGGTTTACATCAAATTTTTTTTCAAAGACAAAATAAATTTTAGTGGAGGCTATGTGAGAATTTTTAATTTTAGTGAGTTTATTTGGAAATTTTTAATTTTAGTGGGGGTAAAGTAATTAAATGTAAACATAGAATTAATCTTAGTACTGATTATGTGAGAATTATTTATTTTTAATGGGGACAAAGTGTTGACTATATGAATATTTTTTATTTTTAGTGAGGGCAAATTATATAAACTTTAAAATTTTTAGAATAAATTTATAACAACAAAAAATTTCAGTAGGGGTAGCCAGCCCCCGCTCACCCCAACCTAGCTCCGCCGCTATATATATATACACTTTCTCTTTCATAAAATATAGTCTTTGCCATTAAATTGACTTTTCTTCACTTGTTTATTTTATACTAAAAAAATCTGAGTAACATAAGTATATATGAAAACTAATGGAGAAAAAGAAAATACAGGTTTATGCCTTATTTTTTAAATTAAAGTTACTGGATTGACTTTCATTTGTCAATATAGACTTTAACTTCACTCCATTCGTCAATATAGACATCCTAAAAATAATGCGATAATTAGAATGAGCGTGAAAAAGAAAGGTGGTGCGTTCTTTCTTTCACACCACCTATCAATCAAATAGTAGTAATTTCCAAGCGTAAAAAATTATTTATATTAAGATAATTATGTCAAAAGAAGTTTTTGCTAAGATAAATAATTTTTTAAACTATCGTAAAGAGAGACTAATGATAAATGATTTTTGAAATTCTCATAAAGAGTTAGAATAAATAGCTTTTGAAACTCCCAAAATTAATAAGAAGTCGACAATCTCCCATAATAGAATATTTGAAAAATAGTAGCAAGGAAAATAAAGTTGTAAAAGAAAAATAACGGTTTTGAAAAATATGATTAGACTCCTAGGTTGTTTACTGTGGTTGTTGCAATTTACTTTGTTTTTTTTTTTTTTTTTTTTTGTTTTTGTTTTTTGTTTTTTGTTTTGTTTTGTTTTTTTTATTGGGACGGTTCATTTTGACAAATATGTGTGTGTGAGACACAAATCTTCCATAAACCCACGTTGAGGAATAGTAGAAATCACAGGAACTTCAATAAAAAGCCATGCAGATATTGTCATAGTAACCCAACCTTTTTCACTTTGTTTTTTTCCATGATTTTCATTTTGACTAATTCTGATTAATTAAGGGTGATCTCCCACTAGAGATATATGGTCTAGTACCTAATGCAAAAGGTGTTCTTTAGACTATTCTTTTGTCCACTCTGCTATAAAATGTTTCCCTAAATTTTTTTTTTTTTTTTTTTTTTTCACTTTTGTTAAAAATTGCATCAATATAGTTCATTTTCATTACAAAAATGCTGAACAACGTGACTTCCTCGACTAACTCAGTGTTTGAGAGGGCTACGATTTGAATACGAACAGTCTGTAGGGGTGAGAGGGGACAATTTTAATAGAAAACATAACTCAAGTCACCTGTTGAGCAAACTTAGTGGATGAGAGGGGAACGGTTTTGGTAAAAAAACGTGACTCAAGTCACCTGTTGGGCTAACTCAGTGGGTGAAAGGAGAACAATTTGAATAAGAGTTCTCAAATTAAAAATTTGATATTGTTTTCATTTTTAGAAAAAAAAAAAAATAAATGAGAACTAAATCCCCCATATTGTAATTAAAAAAAAAAAATTACGACTCATCCTAGTCGGGTTGTATAGGAGTGTTCTTTCTACTATAAGAGTGAGTTCAATACTCCATGCAATTCTGTCTTGTCTCTTGGTAAGTACTCCAACTCCAAGTTTTTGTTTATACTAACACAAGCACAAGAATAAAAGGAAAAAAGGAAAATAAGCACAACAAACTTCTAGAGGAGAGATAAAAAATTTAGCTCCAATAACCAATAATTCCTTTGAAATCCCCTTTTTTCCGTAATTAAAATTTTGTATAATTGTGATTTTCTGACTGGTTACAGGATGCGTCAAGTTTTCAGTGGACCCAAATCCCCCACCCCCTCTCCCTTTTTCTTCTACATACGCACAAAGTGCACCCTGCCCTTTTTTCCTACAACAATATTAAAACTTTTGAAAAACTAATTTTTAATTCAAATCCATGGAATAATAATAATAATAATATTATTATTAAAAAAGAAAATAAAACCCACAAAATGATAATCACTCTGTATAATCCAGCGACTGCCATAAAATGCCAAATACACCATTCTGACTGTTAAATCTCAACCCTTCCTTCCTTATCACACCCACCTCCCTCTATATCTCTTCCTCTTTTTGGTTTTTGCTTCTCACAATAACATTAAAAAGAAAAAATTATATATATATATATATTTATTCATATATATATATATATATATTTTCATTGCCCTTCAAAAATCCCTTACCTCCTTTCCACGCCGTACCTATTATTTCTCTTCCTTCCTTCATTATCCAATCTCTGAAACTCACCTCAGAGGCCCTCACTTCATTCATGGCATCTCCTTGATTTTCTTGCAGAAGTTTGTGCTATCTCAGTCATAGTATTACTACAAAATTAGTCTCTCTTTTCTTTCCTTTTCCATTTCCTGAATCTTTTCTTCTGCTACTTTAGGTATAATTATTTCTTTACTTAAACTTGGCTCTTTTTTATTTATTTATTTATTTTTATTTCTTTTCAGTTTCGGAATTATAGACTCTGAGAAGTAGGTATTTAATGTTATCCATATGTCTGCTTTCCAAAAGCAATAACTACTTGGTGGGCTATGTTTTTTTTGTTCATGGAATTGTCAAATTTATCATAGTTATTTGTTTCATGTTATTATCTTGTTACACATGTACTTAAGGGACCAATTTGATTTATTATTATTATTATTATTATTATTATTATTTTTCATATAGTTGCAATCTACAACTTCGAGTTTCAGCTCCAATGGCGCCGAGGAACAGCCGCGGAAAGGCGAAGGGAGAGAAGAAGAAGAAGGAGGAGAAGAGTATGAACTTGGAACAATTCGAACAATTTTTTTGAAACATTTTTGTTTAAAGAGTAACAATTTTTATTTTATTTTTATTTTATTATTGTTATTTTTTTGTTGGCTTTGCAGTTCTTCCCGTTGTCATGGACATCACTGTGAACCTTCCTGACGAAACCCATGCTATTTTAAAGGTTATATGTTTTTATTTTTAATTTCATGGCTTTTCTGTTGGAACCATTTAACAAAAAGTTGTGCCTACTAAATTTAGCAAATTCTTTATTAATTTTTTTTTTTTGTTTATTAGTTGACTTGTTTATAAGTCACAGCTTAGAAATTCTCTCTGTCACTCTGTTTTGTTGTTCTCTGTGTTGGCCTCCATTTCACATGGGCATCTTTTGCCTGCTTCTGCATTATAGAGTTGTTGCTGTTTTTTTTTTTTTTTTTTTGGTGTGTAATATGATATTCAGTATTTTAAGTTCAGTTGTTTGGTTTTAAAAAAAATCAACAATAGGCTCCAAAACTTGATGCTACTTTCATGATAGAACCATGGAATCTATTGCAAGCATCTAAATTGCTCTGTCATTTATCTCCCAAACAAGAAAACCTTTCTTCCACGTTTAATTTTCCTTTCATTAGATATTTTCTAACGGAAATTTCTACCATCAAAATTATACTTTTTTCATTATCTAATCGGAAATTTCTACGGTCAGAATTATACTTTTTTCATTATTAGCAGGAATTACTGTTTTGATCGTCATATTTATTTTTCATCTGTTTGATTTATAATTGAGAGTAGTTTTATGTTGAGAATTAATTCAGTCGATAGTGAAAAGTAACGGTTTTTATGTTATAAATTTCCATTATTTAGGTAGAAATACAATTAGAAGAAAAAAAAAAAAAAATCATTTTTTTAACTAGCTAACTGTTGGAAACAAATAAGTGGATATATAAGTTGAAGGGTTAGTTGTTAGTGGTTAGTAATTATATCTGAAAGCTACATATGCTTCTGGAGTTTATTTCTTTATTTCTTTTTAAATGCATTTTATGATCTAATGTGTGATTAAAATGAAATCTTAAGCAGGGAATATCAACGGACAGGATCATCGATGTTCGTCGATTATTGTCTGTAAACACCGAGACGTGCAACATCACAAATTTTTCACTATCCCATGAGGTAATTACCATATTTTCTTCTTCTTCTTCTTCATCTTTTTTTTTTAAACAATTGTTGTTGTCTTTATTTTTTTATATTTCAAATGTGTGTCAAAGTTTTGAATAGTGGCTGGAGATTTTTCATTCTGATTTAGAAGTACCGGGAAACATGGAACATGGCTTTCGTTAGCTTGCTCATTTTACTACAATATCACTGTTTGCTTGGAAAAAACATGTCGTTTGCAAACAAGTAACATCATCGAATCCTTGGTAAAAGCTCAGAATACACAAACCTTTTGGTTTGGCTTTGTATACTCCTCATAACATGTGGCACGAATTCTAAAGAGTAGACGAATGGTGGCAATAAGGACCAAAATACCCACCCACATGCCCATTCTATAGAAAAAAAAAAAAAAACTTTTCATATTTTTAAATCATTAAATTTGATCAAAATCAAATTAAAACAAAAAGTAACATAGCAGTATTTTAATATAAATTTGACGATTGAAAAAACATATTCTTTTCACATCCTTATAGAAATCTGAAAAAAAAAAAAACCCAAAATACCGTGAGAATAGAAATAAGATTCCAAGATTTTTGGAATATTCAATTGTGGAAGATATTATAGATTTTGTCTCAATTATTCACACGCGGTACGAATTCTAAAGAGTAGACGTATGAGAGCAATAGGGACCAAACACCCACATGCCCATTCTTAAAAAAAAAAAAAATTACAAAAAAAAAAAAAAACACAAAAAAACACTTTTGATATTTTTATATCATTAAATTTGATCAAAATCAAATTGAAACAAAAAGTAATATAACAGTATTTTAATATAAATTTGACGATTGAAAAAACATATTTTTTTTAACTTCCTTATAGAAATCTGGAAAAAAAAAAAAAAAACCCAAAATACTGAGAATAGAAATAAGATTCCAAGATCATTGGAATATTTGATTGTGGAATATATCAGGAATTTTGTCTCAATCATTCAGTGACAATATTTGCTATGTTTCTTGTTGAGTGAATTCAGTAACTCATTGTATAGTTAATGTTGTTTTTTCTCAATTTTTTGATTGTAATTGGTTGGATTCAATACCTCATTTCTTAAGCGCTTTTGTTAAGACAGATTGAGGTTATCATAAATAAAACCAACTCATTTTACTCTTAAAGAGGAAAAAAAAAAGAAAAAGAAAAGAAATAAGAAGGGCACGAGAAAAACAGAAAAAGAAAACAATAAATTAATTGGTGACGTATTTTTTTTTTTTCCTGTAATCTATACGGTAATTGAATAATAAGGTCAAATTGGACATTCCGAAGGAGAATGTAACTACCGAACAACTAATTGGTTGCAGGTAAGAGGTCAGCGCTTAAAAGATACGGTGGCCGTCTCCGCACTGAAGCCCTGCATACTCACCCTGGTCGAAGGTAAATTCAAAATTAATACGACGTCGTTATACTCTCCCTCCTCACCAGTTTTCTTTTCCGTTTTTTTTTTTTTTTTGCCGCCACATTTCTTCTCACAAACTTAATACGACGCGTTTAACTCTCTCTCTCCGCCCCTTTTCTTTTTCTTTATTTTTTAATTAATTTTTATTTTCAGAGGACTACGATGACGAGAGCGCCACGGCGCACGTTAGACGGTTGCTGGACCTCGTCGCCTGTACGACGAGCTTTGGAGCGTCGTCCGCCGGCAAGGACCACCAGAGCGCCAAGCCGCCGGCCGATGCGTCGCCGTCTCCGGCCGGTGGAGGCGCCGCCAAATCTGCGCCGCCGGGTGGGCAGGATAATAATAATAAGAGCGCGAAGAAATCCGCCGCCAAGTCCCATGGGAGCTCTCCGGCAGCGATCAAGCAAGATGCGGCTGTCGACACGGAGACCGACATTACTCACTCCTCTCCGAAGCTCGGCGCCTTCTACGAGTTCTTCTCTCTCTCTCATCTCACTCCTCCTCTGCAATGTAACTCTCTCTTTCTCTCTCAAAAAAATACTTACATTTTGGTGAAATATCTGTTGGATTTTGCAAAGATTTTGTCTGAAATTCTGTGAATTTTGCAGTTGTAAAGAGAGTGATGAGACGGCAAGTCGACGAGATTTTGGCCGATGATCATCTTTTCTCTCTTGAAGTAAGCCTCGCACAAGCATACTGAAAACTATATATATATATATATATATATATATGTATTTGTGTATATATGCTTCAAAATTGAGTTTCTGACGAGCTGGTTTTGTGATAAAAAAGGTGAAGCTTTGCAATGGAAAGATTGTTCATGTCGAAGCTTGCAGACAGGGGTTCTATAGCGTTGGGAGGCAGCGAATTCTGTGCCACAACCTCGTTGATCTGTTACGACAGCTTAGTAGAGCTTTTCACAATGTTAGTTTATACATACATACATACATACATACATATATATATATATATATATATATATATATTAGCTGTTTCAATGGAAAATGTTAAGTTGATAAGTTAAAGCTTTATGTTCTTCTTGTCGTGTCTTTTCGACATTCTGAATCTACATTTTTTTATGTCTCTTTACTTCATTCTTCTTTCTTTGCTTGATGATGAATTCGGCTGAAGTTAAATGACTCGGTTTTTTATTCATGTTGCAGGCTTATGATGATCTCATGAAAGCATTCGCTGAGCGCAACAAGGTAGATAATGGTTTCACTTTTTGTTTCTGATTCCTGTTTTCAAACTTGCTTTTAATTGTTATTGTCATTGCCAAAGACTTTTCCTTTCTCCTACAACAAGCTCTTTTATACCTGTTATGCAGTTTGGGAATCTTCCTTATGGGTTCAGAGCCAACACGTGGCTTGTCCCATCCATCACAGCCCAGTCGCCGACGGTTTTCCCTCCTCTCCCTGTGGAGGATGAATCTTGGGGAGGAAACGGAGGTGGGTTAGGAAGAGATGGGAAAAGCGACCTGATACCTTGGGCTAATGAGTTTTCTTTTATTGCATCTATGCCTTGCAAGACAGCCGAGGAAAGGCAGGTTCGAGATCGGAAGGCATTCCTTCTTCACAGCCTATTTGTTGACGTCTCCATTTTCAGAGCCATTAAAGCCATTCGGCATGTAATGAACAAGCCGGATTTAACCTTTCCAGTTGCAGACAGTAAAGTCCTTCACACCGAGATCGTAGGGCACTTGAGCATCACCGTAATGAAAGATGCTTCAAATGCAAGCAGTAAAATAGATACTAAAATCGATGGAGTTCAGGCATTTGGAGCTGATAAAAAGAATCTAGTCGAAAGAAACCTTCTTAAAGGAATAACTGCCGATGAAAATACTGCTGCCCATGTAAGATGCTCTCTCTGAAATAATGTTTGAGCATGGGATTTCATTTTAAACTATTTCCGATTGAGATTGTTTGAGGTGTTTCTTTTATCAAAATGATTGAATAAGGCCTTGCCTTCTGGGTGCAGGATGTTTCCACTCTGGGTGTTGTGAATGTAAGATACTGTGGTTACATTGCGGTTGTGAAAGTCGAGGGTAAAGATGAGAAAGTCAGTTCTCCATCCCAAAGTAGTGAACTCCTCGATCAACCTGAAGGTGGTGCTAACGCTCTTAATATTAGCAGGTAAACTCTTAGAATGTGTCCTTATGCGTTGGCCATTTATTCAAATGTATTGTGCGTGTATTGAATATTTTTGGTTGTGTATTCATTGAACTTTTAGAATCCTTTCCATCATTATTGCCTAACTAGTGTCTTTGTTCTTTTAGTTTGAGATTACTACTCCACGACACTCAGGCTTTAGAGCACAATAAGCCTGGATCAGATTCACAAACATTGGAACGTGAAGAGCTTTCTGTTTCCCGTGCTTTTGTTGAGAAACTATTAGAAGACAGTCTTGTGAAATTGGAGCAAGAGGACGTTAGTTCAGATCAATTTGTCAGGTGGGAACTTGGAGCTTGCTGGATACAACACTTGCAGGACCAGAAAAACACAGACAAAGATAAGAAACCATCTCGTGAGAAGGCTAAGAATGAGATGAAGGTTGAGGGACTTGGAACACCTCTCAAGTCCCTTAGGAACAAGAAGAAATTAGACGGAAACTGTGCAAAAATTCAACCTGAGAACTTAAGGTCTCCTGCCGATGGAGTTACCGTGGAAGCTGAAACGGCTACGTCACCTTCAATAGAGGTTGAAATGACTGCCAAAGGGAATGAGCTTGCGTTGAAGAGGTTGTTGTCTGGTGCAGCATTTGGTCGATTGAAAGAATCTGAAACTGGACTCCACTGCAAGGTAATATTTTGCTGGTATCATTAACTCTATATAGCAACTCATATATCCACTCTGTAGCGTGAACTAATGTACCACATGCTTTGCAGTCTCTTCAAGAACTAATCGACTTATCTCAGAAGTATTACTTGGAAGTTGCTCTTCCCAAACTGGTAATTGCCGAATATTGTTTGGTTAAATCCCATTATTTTTCTATACTTATACTGTTATGGTGATTCCTGTTTTTTTGTATATCTGAATAAATGCAGGTAGCAGATTTCGGTTCATTGGAACTTTCACCAGTTGATGGTCGGACTTTGACTGACTTCATGCATACCAGGGGTCTGAGAATGCGTTCTCTGGGACATGTTGTAAGTTCCTTTCGCGGAATCTGAATTTTTGTGGTTTAATTCATGTCTTTGTATTTTAATCCACCTAAAATGCATTTGTTTTCTATGTTTGCCTCTCCCAAAATTTTTTTACCTTGTTAAACTTCAAATAGAAAGCTTTGTCTACCTTTCTAGTATTAGTGAATATGGTTAAAAAAGGATAGTTCTTATAGATTCTTAAAAAGGTATCAGCTACCACACAAGCATACATCTTAACAAGCCCCATTTAAAGCATTATAATAAAATCTTCCGTATTGTTCCAAGCCCAGTCTTTATTTCTCTTATAGCTGGTGCAGGATTTGTCCTTAGTGCAGTGAGAAGATTAAGTTTGAAATTATGATCCTATAAGTCTTCCATGATGACTAATTATTACTTTTGTATTTTCTTTACTAGGTCAAGCTTTCCGAAAAGCTGTCTCATGTGCAGTCACTTTGCATTCATGAGATGATAGTACGAGCATTTAAGCACATTCTTCAGGCAGTAATTTCTGCTGTTGTAGAGAACAACAAAGTGGCTGTATCAATAGCTGCTGCCTTGAATATTATGCTTGCTATTCCCGATGTTAATGAGCGTGATAAGTCTTGCAATGTCCACCCTCTTGTGTGGAGATGGCTGGAAGTATTCTTGAAAAAGCGATATGACTGGGATCTTAGCGGCTTCAATTACAAGGACTTGAGGAAATTTGCAATTTTACGTGGGCTATGCCATAAGGTACTTTGATCAGAATATGGTTTCAAAGATTCTGATATTGCCACTTGATCAAAATATCATGACACGAAGAAAGTTTCTATCTTAAAAGTATTTTGCATGAGAATAGAAGCTTTAGGTCATGTGTTGTCACTATTTACAAGCTAATGGGGCTGTTATTAATCTATTCATTTTTCTTCTGGAACTTTTATATCTAGGTTGGTATTGAGTTGGTTCCAAGGGATTTCGACATGGATTCTCCAAACCCATTCCGAAAGTCAGATGTTGTCAGCTTAGTCCCGGTGCATAAGGTGATGTACTGGACATAAGCCTATCAAAAAGTTTTTGTCAATATCTTCGTAATTGATTAATTCTGTTCATGTTTTTCATTTGGCTGCATTTTCTGTTTATGTGCAGCAAGCTGCATGCTCTTCTGCGGATGGAAGGCAGCTTCTAGAATCTTCCAAAACAGCTTTGGATAAAGGAAAACTTGAAGATGCAGTAGCTTATGGAACTAAGGTAAATATCTGGTTCTTTAAAAGCTAACCTATGGTTTAGTGAATTACCAACTCAACTTATTTTATTCTTGCAGGCTCTTG
The DNA here is from genome assembly GCA_008635985.1 of Ficus erecta. Lineage (NCBI taxonomy): Eukaryota > Viridiplantae > Streptophyta > Magnoliopsida > Rosales > Moraceae > Ficus > Ficus erecta. The sequence continues at coordinate 114,916 of BKCH01001491.1, forward strand.
CAAAGCTTGTAGCAGTTTGTGGTCCATACCATCGAATGACAGCAGGAGCTTACAGCCTTCTTGCGGTAGTTTTATACCACACTGGAGACTTCAATCAGGTCCACCTATTTTCCTTCTCGTTTAGATGTTGCAGGAAAATTTATTTATTGACATTGGATGCCAAGTTTCAAATTTTTACTTATTGGAGCATGTGTAAGAATCAAACTCTCTATAATCTTAAAAAAAAAAAAAACTCTACAAAGTAGATACATGCCATTATATGGTCTGGGAAATACCCGAGCTTCTCAAGTTTTTAATTCAATTGTTTTTCCATATCTCAGGCTACAATTTATCAACAAAAAGCCTTGGATATCAATGAGAGAGAGTTAGGACTTGATCATCCAGATACGATGAAGAGCTATGGGGATCTTGCTGTGTTCTATTACAGGCTTCAACATACAGAGCTAGCTCTCAAGTATGTATTTTTCCTGTATGAAGGGATATTTCTACCAACTAGTTGTGAGCTTGGTTTGATTTAGTTTCTGATTATTTTACGTTTATGGTTCCTATATGATTTTGGTTCAGAAATGCTGTAGTTTATTTCTAATATTGTTACGCTATGTTTAATGGATGATAGTTGTGCTAGACATGCTAGTTATGGTGCTTCAATAGATTTCCAGCAAAATAATTCACATATGTTTAAGTTTTATGGTTTTAATGTTCTTTTATGGATTTAGTAAATTTAGGCATACACCGGGTGATAGAGCATTATAATCATATATCATGTTCATTCGTGGATGTATTGCATTGATTTACTTCTGCAATAAAATGCTAATTAGCCTGTTAATTCGTGGATGAATTGCCTGTAATTTACTTCTTCCCCTGTTTGAAAGTTTATAATTGCTGTCTTTAGGTATGTAAAGCGTGCGCTGTATCTTTTGCATCTAACATGTGGTCCATCTCATCCAAACACTGCCGCAACATACATTAATGTTGCTATGATGGAAGAAGGTCTGGGAAATGTGCATGTTGCCCTTAGATATCTTCACAAAGCTCTGAAGTGTAACCAAAGGTTACTTGGCCCAGACCATATTCAGGTTTTGTACCAATTTTTCATTTTCTTGATTTTTATACAGTTTAACCTGGGCTTTCCCTTTAGGACTTGTTATGGATTTTTATACAGATATGGATTGATAATAGTAGAGGATAAATGTTCTTGTAATCAATCATGATTTTATGTCCTATACTGCTGATTTAGCAGTTGAAATTGAAACTTCACTTTATTATCCTCTTCAATTGTACATTAATCTCGGCTAATATTCTTCTCCAGACAGCAGCAAGTTACCATGCTATTGCAATTGCCCTCTCATTGATGGAAGCATACCCTTTGAGTGTTCAACATGAGCAAACGACCCTGCAAATTCTGCGAGCGAAGCTTGGTCCTGATGACCTCCGTACTCAGGTAGGTATCTTTCTTAGCATGTTATTGCACTACTCGATAGGGGTCATCATATGGGAAAAAAAGGGAGTTGAGAAGAGGAAGAAGAACAAAATTACATATCTCTTGTTCTGTTGTCAGGAAAGGCAAGGGAGGAAAAATGGAGAGTAGTGGCATCCTGTGCTCATTATTTTTAATCTTTTTAGTGGATAGTGCGAAGGGTTAAAAAGCTATGGTCGTACCACACATATGAACTGCAACATGGCTCTAGCCAATAGTTGTCACATTGGAACACATATGCTATACCTTTTATCTAGTCTTCTTTTCCCTAGCTTAATATGCCTATGAGTTGCCATATTTAGTATAATAGTATTCATAGCTACACCAACGTTGAAATTTTGTGGCAAAAATCTTCAGGATGCTGCTGCCTGGCTTGAGTACTTCGAGTCCAAGGCTTTTGAACAGCAAGAAGCTGCAAGAAATGGTACTCGAAAGCCTGATGCCTCAATAGCCAGTAAAGGCCACCTGAGGTAAGTTGACAATGTCTCTTATGATATACATTTTACACAAATATCAGCAATATTTGAGCTCTCTGTCCCCATCAGATTATGTATCCTTCTTCTGCTTGCTCATTTCACCCTGTAATCTGTCTGGTTATTCTCTCTGGGCCTGTGCGTGTGTGTTAACTTAACGGTTATCGTATTCCTTAAGGAAGTTTCCAAGATTCATGAGACAACGTCGTGGAATAGTTAGGACATGACGTGTTTCAGAATAATCTTTGGCTATTTTCAAAATAAAATATTATAGGTGGTAATCAATCCAGCTGTATTTTAATGTCACCATGGTTGTGCTTATGCGCTTCATTTTTGCAGGTAGCTAAAAAGTTTGAGCATGAAATGTGCTTTCTTTCTTACCATGCACATTTTCTCTTTCTAATACTTTTTCTTCCCCAACAAAATTTGGCAGTGTATCGGATTTGCTCGATTACATTAATCCAAGTGATGATGCAAAAGGGAGGGATGTGGCGGCCAGGAGGAAAAGCAATATGACTAAGGTATTTAGAGCCTCAGCTGCTCATAACTTTAATAAACCTCTCTCTCTCTCTCTCTCGCGTTGAAATTCAAGCAAGATATAAGACCAAAAAAAAGTAATACTTGTCCTATTTTAATCTTTATATCCTGCAAGTGCATCCCATCAGACTTTTTATTTTTCCTCTCCAGTTGAAGGGAAAATCCTACCAAAACATCAGTGTAGCAAGCTCTGACGAGTCTCCAAAGGAAATATCGAAAGAGACTTCGGATGAAGAGACACCTACTCTTGAACCACAAGGCAGCGAAGATGCCATCCAGGAGACCACCCATGCACCAGTTGAGCCCCATTTGATTGTTTCAGAAGAGCCTACAGTGGAAAGGCCACATAGTTCCAGTGAGGTATCTTCTGAAGCACATGCTGAAGGAGAAGACGGATGGCAACCAGTTCAAAGGCCTAGATCTGCTAACTCCTATGGGCGTCGTCTAAAGCAGCGTCGCGCGACTATTGGCAAAGTCTATACTTACCAGAAGAAACATACGGATACTGACGTTGAATATCCTCCAGAGAAGAATAATCTTCAAAATAGTAGTAGGTATTACGTTGTGAAGAAAAGGACAATATCTCATGGAAGTTATCTGGATCAACAGAATACCAATACCTCCCAAGTTACGAAGTTTGGACGAAGAATAGTTAAAACCGTAGCATATAGGGTCAAGTCAATGCCTTCATCCTCTAAAACCACTACGCCTGAGAACTCCAGAAGTGTTGGTCTGGTTTTTAGCTCTCCATTAGAATCTGGTCAAAGTTCTACAGTAAATGACATCAGTTCCCTGAAAAATCCGATTATTAGTATTGGAAAATCTCCATCCTATAAGGAAGTAGCGTTGGCTCCACCAGGTACTATTGCTAAGATGCAAGTTGAGATGCCCCAAAGTGACATTCGGGACAACACTGAACATGATGTTGGAAAATATGAAGAAGAAACAAATGAAGGAAAAGGAAACACCGATACAATCATTTCTGGGGTAGAAAATATAGTTCTAGACAAGAATGAGAATTCTACAGATCATTTAAAAGAGGAAGCTAAAGTTGTTATAAAGGAAGAAGAGACTCCTTCAACTAAGGCAACGGAAGAAAACGCTTCTGTAATGGTGTTTGGGAGCATGGATGGACTTGGTTCCAGTGGTGATGAGATTCGTAGAGTGATAGAAGATAGCGTAGTGACTGATGGGCTGCAAAATTCTTTTGCTCCGGAGGAGGAGGGAGTATCTGAGAAGCATTCATCTAGCAGTTTCGAACTACATGTCAGTCCCGGGCCCAACTTGCCAGGGGTAGAGGATTTGAAGGACAAAGCGATGGTTGTAAATTCGGGTGATAGTCGCACACTTACCAATAAAAAGTTGTCAGCTTCTGCAGCTCCATTTAACCCCTCAGCAGGCATTGCACGTCCCACACCGGTTTCCATGAACATTACTCTTACTGTTGGTCCCGGCGGTGTCCCGGCTATTGCACCTTGGCCAATAAACATGAATCTTCACCCAGGACCAGGTGCTGTCTTACCTGCTGTTAATCCAATGTGCTCGTCTTCTCATCACGCATACCCATCTCCTCCATCAACGCCAAACATGATTCAACCATTGCCCTTTATGTACCCTCCTTATACTCAATCCCAGCCGGTTCCAAGCAGTACTTTTCCTGTAACAAGCAGTGCGTTTCATCCCAGTCATTTTACATGGATGAACCCGAGTGCACCGGAGTTTGTTGCTGGACCGGTTTGGCCTGGTTGCCATCCTGTGGAGTTCTCTATCCCAGCACCTGTTGTGGAGCCAATTGGTGATCCTGTAACGGAGCCGAAAGTACAGCATGATGATTCTGCTCCAATTCTGCCGGTGGACATTGACAATGTGGCGGAGGTTGAGAGAGAAGTGAACCTTCAAGTATCAGAGACAATTGGTCATGCAAATGAAGTAGCTGGAGTCGGGTTGGAGGGTGTAAAGGAAAACGGTCCTTCCAATCTGGGAGGGGCTGAAAATGAACTAAAGAACAAGAGTAGTGTAAAAGCTGGAAGGAGTGATGAAAATACGGATAGTGAAAAAACCTTCAGCATTTTGATAAGGGGGAGAAGGAACCGAAAGCAGACTCTTAGAATGCCGATTAGTTTGCTCAGTCGACCATATGGCTCACAGTCCTTCAAAGTTATCTATAATAGAGTAGTTAGAGGGAGTGATATTCCGAAGACGACCAACTTTTCTCCAAGCGAAGATTGTACAGCTGGTGCTACATAATCCCCCCTTTTGTTATTCTCATTATCTAGATATACCGGGTTAATGAGAGAACAGTGCTTTATAAATCTCCTATCTTACACAAAAGGGACAACAGATGACCGCTTCTTTATTGACTTTCATATCCCCTTTGCAGTTTCTGAGTAAACTTAATTCTGACGGAAAACGACGGGTTAGTTTTCTGATTCTACCTTATTTCCTTACCCATTATTCTTTTTATTGTTTCCATAACTGCTATGACTTTCTAGGCACCCAAAAAAAAAATAAAAAAATCTGGTATGACTATTAACATTTCTGAAGCTCTACTCTCACTTAAGCTAAAGTTTTGTCGTTTGCAGTGTATATAAATTGATTTTCGCTTCACAATATGGATGGAACCGTTGTATGATGATTTAACAAGTGTGTTAATGGAAAAAAATTACAAATCCCTGCTCTTTGCATTAGTCTTACTACCCTAATACGAAAATTATGTATGGAAAAGACTTATTACGGGTGTAAATCTTTTGGCATGTTGGGTTTTTTCAATTTTTTCTCCACTTTGATGCAGTTTTGACCGAGTAGTTGTTCCACAAATATCATAGCATGAATATATATATATATATATATATATATATATTTACATTTTTGTTGTGCAAATTTGCAGGTTAGCTTTCGCTTTTGGGACTTCAACAAGCCGTCTTCTTGAGGTGACAATTTTTGCTTTACCATTAGTAGGAAAATTTTCTTGCTTTGGACCACTGCATTTTAATGAGAAATCAGTTTTTTCTCTTTCCAGAGCAATGATTTTGCTCAATAATGGGAAATAAAATTGTATACGACCTCCAATTTTGTCCTTTTATTTTCTTTATTTATTTTTTTTTTCTTTGACTGGCAACTTATATTTCTTTATCAAGTTTGCCATTATATCTACTTTATTTTTTATTCCACTTTTTTATGGAATATTTTCTTTTATTCTACATTACAACATGAGAAGTTATTGACTCTTCAAGCTCGTAGATTTTTTTTTTTCTTTGTTCGACCAAGTTTATTGGATATATCAGAAATCGAGTAGTATTTAAGCATGAGCATATGAGCTTAAACGTACATTTGATAAGATACTTTGGTTGGAGAGACGGCATTCGAGCCGACCCAATTTTGCAGATCGTTTGTGAATCGAGGTGATGAGGACCTAGTGCCGTCGTCAACGGGTACAGTGATTCCAGCTTTGTAGCACACAATTATCTGTGTTTTCAGTATGAGCTTGTAGTTAAAATTGGGAGGAGGGATTAGCGGAAGAATTTTAGGACATGTTCAGCAATATTACATTCATTCTCAATCTCTTGCAGCGTTGCAACCAAAACTTTTATAGCAACAATTTGATCAAATCAATACTTCAATTTGTTTATTTATTTCCTTTTTGCTCAAAAACATCAATCAAAACTGATAACATGGAAAATTGACAATGTTTTCACGTGCTTTACAAGACGGTGAGTATAGAACTCAAAACGCAAAAACCTTTGATGGATTTACATGTGGAGATGGCAAAGAAAATTCATCCATGACATCACAAAATGAGGGGCAATGGATCAGTTAGCTTTGGCCAAGGGAATACTTAAATTCATACTATTCAACTTGAACAAAAAAACCCGTTAGTCGTCGTTTTTCTATCATCCACACTGAGACAGCCACACATTTTGAAATTCAAGTAAAGAGCATCTTCAGATAATCAGGAATGTGTTTCAATACAAACATCGCCTTTCTGAGAACCGTCACCATTGCAAGCTCGAATTTTTCTTAGAATTTGTCAGAGATGCAAACTTCAGCACCTCACTAAAAGCCCTGCTTCATGAAAATGGTATTGTATTAGTCTACAGTTATTCATACGAGAATTAATGAAATGTGAAAATAAAAAAGAGAGAGACCGTTCATCAAAGTGTCGGTCGATGCTCGTGTACCGGATTCATCTGAAAGTTCGGGTTGTCCATTTTTGTGTCCTCTGACCTTTTCATCCATTTCAGTACTTCTAACACAATGACTGTGATAAGAACAATACCAAGAAGAAATCCATAGCCTATTTTCCAATCATCCCTACCACCCCCAATTTGGATGCCCACCAATATGTTTATGGCTCCAAAAAAAAGGGCAATTCTTCCAAAAGAATGGTGGTACCAGTTCCAGTACTTGCGAATCTTTGTTTCCTTGTCAGGCCGCAGAAAGAACGCCAATATCTGAACAAATCAAATCACCATTTAGATTTTCTTTTAATTTAACTATCTGAACTTGTGTTTACATGAACGAGAAATGCTAAATGCACTCGCAAGTGGATGATGTGGGCCGTTTGTTCACGTGGGCCACACAGAAACTGACTGTCTAGATTGTCCACTGATGACACTCGTGAGTGCATTTATCATTCCTCTTACTTATTGCGTAGCGTTGACATATTTTTAAGGTGAAAAATATAGAAAAAAAGCTACGTCAAATTTAGTTTCCAAAGACAAACCTGAAGGATACTGAGAACAAGGAGAAAGATGCCAATCCCTCTGTGCGTGGGAAAGTCGGCTCTGATCTTATTATAGAGTTGTTGTCCGAGTACTACAGCTGCAAGTCCGAAGACAAACCCCGCAAATTGAATAACCGAATGAAGATAGTACCAAAGAGGATCCTTGTGTCTGAAGTATCTCGCAACTATCGCCCCGATAGGAAGGAGTAGACCCCATCCCAGTATGGCCAAAATCCCATGGTTCTTCTTCATCTGGCCTAGATCACTCGGTGCTGTGGTTGCTGAACCTGCGAAAGACTAAGGTTAGTCTCTTTATTCTTAACTTCAGCAACGATAATTGGCTATTGCCGGTTTTAGCAAAATGTTATTCAACGAGTGGTTGCAGGCTCGGCCTAGCAGTAACAAGAGACCCTGGAAGGAAAAGGGCAATACCTGCGGAGAAATCGAACAAGACGGTGGTCTTATCATCATGTCGTGACAGGCGCAGGTGCTTCGGGTATGCGAATCCGAAGGCGAAGATGAGGGGTTGGTGAGCGAGGCGGTTTTCGAATTTCAACTGAAATGCCAAGTAAATTCTAGGGCCATGAAGAACAACAGAAGCAGGAATGCCAGTGAGTGGTAATTCTCCTTTCTCTGCAATGACTTGGGACTTCCTTGCACCTTGCAAATAGAATTGCTTGATTCTTGCTTGGCCCTTTCTAGTGACCCACCCAACAATGGCACTGGACCCCACCATCATTCCATTCTTTGAGAATCCCATTCCTACCCATCCTGTGGTGTATACAGCTGATAATATAATGTTCACCACATTCTCTTCATTTTGTGTATACTGCAAAAAAAAAAAAAAAAAAAAAAAAAAAGAAGAAAAAGAAGAAGAAGTAGAAGAAGAAGAAGCCGCTTTTTAGTTAAAAAGATTAAAAAAAACACAAAATTTCCGATTATACTTTTTTAAAAGAGATCAGTGGTGTCCTCATGCCTCTGTCTACTGATCATTTAAAGAGATCAGTGGTGTCCTTATACCTCTGTTTACCGATCATTTAAAAATCTAGTAAAATCACATGTGAAATACTATTAGGATCCGACCATTCTCTTGTCAGGTTCAGTCTATTGAGACGTCACTTTTTATGACTAGACTACAGAATGAGCACGTAAGGATTTGAACTCTGGTGTACTTACGTAGGCAAAAAGAAACTAAAAAAAACGCACAAACCAACTGAAAAAACTGAACCGGAATCTAGATAAGAATGGCTTACCCTCAAAACAAAAGTGTTCCATATGGGCTTGCATACAACATTAGATATGTTACTATAAGGAGGAGGCAGAAAACTGCTCAGATCATTGCTGCAAATCTCGGTGTCTCCGGCGCTAGAACCGCCATTAACGCCAATGCCATTTCCACCAACATAGCCAGCATCATCATCATCAGCCGACACGAAAACCTCGGACTCGAAGACAAGAGTCACGAGACAGAGCCCAACAAGCAAGTGAGAAACAGAGAAGGCGTGTCCCGAATTTGCCATTCCGGGCACCGACAAAGGGGGAAGGAGATTCGGCTGAGGCGGAGGCGGAGAAACAAGTGGTTCGCAGGGGAGTTGAGGAGGGAGCACAAGGGGAGTGAAAAGGACGGCATGTTGAAGGCGGTTGGGAGGTAGTAGTCTCTTGGGATTGAAGGTTCGATCGAATAATAGTTTGGTTGTAAGGTGGGGCCCTGGTGGTTGGTCATGGCGGGCAATCATGGTTCCCGCCAAGCTAATTCTTCTCGACTTACTACCAACAGCCTCTCTCTCTCTAACTGCTTTTAATTTTTTTTAAAAAAAATTAAAAGCAGTTAGAGAAGATTCTATAGGTATGAAAAAAATACTCGTTAATCATCGGGTTATCAAAAAAGTATGAGATTAAAAAAAAGGATCTACAATTAACTATCCTTTTTTTTTTTAAGCAGTTTTATAACAAATGGACTAAGTTTTTAAAAATTAATTAAAATATATATTTTTTAAATGATCAATCAGTGATTGATCATATAATATATTTAATTTGGTTAATCAGTCATTGACTATGATAAATCATTGACCATGACATAAATCATCAAATTTTATAGTCAATCACTAATTTACTATGACAAACGGTCATTTTGTTAAATGATAAAAAGTTAGGCCATATATTAAATTAGGTGATTAAAAAAGGCAACTCAATCTGATTTTCCTTAAAAGAAGATGAGAATTTAATTAAACTTGATGAAAATCTGACTATCAATAATTAGGTCTATTGATAAAGGGTTTATACATGTAGAATATCTTAGAATTCACCTTTCTTGTTTTTTAAGGTAAAAACTACCTTTTAAACTTTGTTCCTTAGAAGAAAAAACGGAGAATAAATAAATGTGATATTAACATAAGAAACGTCTATTAACACCCCTCTATTTGTTTTTTTCACTCTCTTTTTAATACATTTTTTTTTATTGAACTACGCTTAAAGAAAATTACTTTTAAGGATAAAAGTGATTTAAAAAGTCATCTTCACACACCCCATTCTAATAATTGAAAAAAAAAAAAAAAAAAAGAACAACAATACACCTTTGAAGTTTAATTGTTTTTTGTACTATTTTAATGCTGGAAATTTGAAAGTCCTATTGTTTTATGCCATGGCTGTCTGTTACAGAAGGTTCTGATCTATGGATTCTTGACAATGAAGGATTAAAAAAAGCCATACCCTATATGTTTGATAATATCGTTGCTGCGAAATGGAATTGTGAAGAATCCCACAAATATAGAACCACCAGTTTGCCTTTTAATCCAAATCAAACGGAGAAAAACTATGAATCTCACAAAAGACGCATTATTGATTTATTATTATTATTATTATTATTATTATTATTATTATTTTATAAAGATGTAGTATCGGTTTTGCTATTATGCAAATGGAATTGTGAAGAACATAGATATCTGGATAAATAAAAAATAAAAGGTTGGATTTCTAAGAAGAGAGAGAGAGAGTTTGTTTGGAAAACGAGGGTTACTTTTTGTTGTTGAGTAAAAAAAAAAAAAAAAAAAATCAATTTAATTGTAAGGATTTTTTTGGAATATTAAAAGGGTGTAACAAATAGTAATTAAAACTTAAAATTTGATTGGTGGGTGATTTGAGAATGTGTGTAAGAAAAGTAGATTGAGGGGTGACAATAGACTCCCCTTTAATATAAACATGTAAAAATTACCAACTCAAAAAGTGTCATGGTAAAGTTTTATTTTCTTGTTTGGGCATATTGGAGACGCAGAATATCAACGTATTTTACACTAAAAGGGTTGCTTTTGCAAAGTTGGGTCGAACTACTTAATTATGCCACAAAATGAAGCAATTTAGACAATTCTTTAGTTTGTTTTAAAGAAAAAATAAGGTTAAAAAGGTAGAACCTACAGTCAAGTTATCTCACAGCAGAGCTTATGTTCAAGTTTTCTCTTTCTTTCTGAAACGATAAAACTTTTTTTTTATTTTTTTGTGAGAGAGAGAGAGACGGTAGAACTTACTCTTTCAGCAAAGAATATTCATGTTGTCTGTCATTTGTGTATTTCTTGACCTTTATCAGACAGAATAATAATTATGGCCTAGACTAACTAGTTTTTGTTATGCATTTTTAATTTTTCCAACTAAATTTTAGGCTAGGTGTGGATTCTTTCTTATACATACAATGCAATGGTGAAGTCAACCTTCCACTTCAATAGGGTGTATATATATATATATATATATATATATATATATTCAAAAGTAAATAAAATGAAATTAAATATGACAAAAAAAATGTATTACATTTAGTTTTTAAAAAAAACTTTTTTGCATTGTTACATCCTAAACTTATCATAAAGTTGCAATTTACACCCTAAACTTTTAATTTTGATAATTTGAACCCTGAACTTATAAATATATAGCAATATGCTCCCATTGACAATAATATTTATCTTTTAAAGGAAATTGATATGTGATTTGTACATGGGTTGTTAATTCATGACATAAATAATCATTGTTATCTTTTTTAATTAACAATCTATATCCAAGTGAAGTATCAATTTTCATTAAAAAATTAACATTGTTTATCAATGGGGTAACGGCGATAGATTTGTAAGTTTAGGGTGCAAATTGCAAAAATTAAAAATTCAGGATGTAAATTGTAACTTTATAATAAATTTAGGGCGCACCAATATAAAAAAGCCTTTTGAAAAATTACCATATGCATTTTGAGAATTTTATGGTAGGATTTGGAAATTTTTTTTTTTTGGTCATGCTAGTAGGGTTTTATATTGAACCGCTATATAAAAATAGATATAAAATAAAACAGTAAAATTAGGGAGGGGGGTAATATGGGAAGATATTCAATCCCACTAGAGAAAAAAATGAAGATTCATAAATTTTTAAGTTTTAAAAAGTCGGGCCAGCCGCCCCAATCAACTCTTCGTAGCTCCGCCCCTTCATAAAAGGGAAGGGGAAAGAGAGGTCTTTAAAGGCATGATGTTAAGGTAACAAAATCATCTTACATAGTTTTCTAGGATTAAAGTAATCTAATTTTTCTTTTAATAATTAATCAACTTACTGAAAATAATTGTGTTGGTAAATAGAAAATGGAGACTCATAAATTCAATTTTGTTTAATAGTTAGCTGGTAGGGCAGTATCACTACTTAATGATGAACGATTGAACTTTGAATACCGTCCTATATTGCATCACTAGCTCTCTACTGATAAATAAAAAAAAATTGTGTTTTACAAACTACCCCACCCCCCAACACCCCACCGCCCCGCCCCCCCCCCACCCGGTCAAGTCATCTTCGATCCTTAACATTTTGTCCTCTCTGTATTGTTGGCCCCAGCCTACAATTTTTTGGAGATAATTATGCATCCACTAAAAACAAAAATGTCCTCAAGTTGTGTTATTTGCACATAATAAGTCTACAAAATGAACCATAATAATGTCCTTCCAACCTCTTTTAACGACAAATTTTTCCCTTTGCATTTTGGGCATTATCTCAAAATGCCTCATAAATTAAATTTGTAACATTTGTTCTCTCTGAACTTTGAAACGTTTATAAATTTTGCTTTGCTAGTTTTCTTAACAGAAATTGAGGACAATTTTTATGTTTACCTCTTGAATTTTGGACTTTCTCTCACAAATTGTCTCTGAACTTTGAAATGACTAAATTTTTCCCTTGTATTAGTTTATTAATAGAATTGCCATGTGTCAATATATGAAATCGAGACTGAACTAAAATGATATAAAACGATAATTTATCCCTAATAACGAATATTAATAACAACATTAAAGAATTAATTAGCCTTACTCTGTGTTTGGATCGCCGGTTGGAGTTGAAATTTTTAAGTTGACTTTTCAGAAAAAGACAAAAATCCAGCCAAAAAAGCACAGTTTAGTAGGAATTAGACAAGAGTCTTATTTACTGTCGTGCATGGAGAAGAGAGGGGAGAAGAGAGAGTGTCGCAAGTGAGGGATTGGGGGAGTGGGGCGATGACGAGCTAGGGGTGGGAGGTGGTGATGTAGATACGGGGCGAAGAGGGCGTGATGACAAGGTGGAGAATGCGATGCAAATTTGGGACGGGAGAGGAGGACGTGAAGCAAGCTTGGGCTAAAGGGAGGGAATACCGTCGTCGTTGGAGATAGTAAGCCGTCCAATGAGGAGATGAGTTTACATGCTTCTTTTTTGTCTTTTTCTTTTTAAAGTTGAAGAATTTTTTTTAATATATAGAGGGGGTTTTTTTTTTCTTCGTTTTGGAAGAGAAATTTTATAAAATTAATTTGTGTTTTTTCCAAAATTACCATATTAATGTTGACCTTTGTACAACATGTGGCGCAATTTCGTTAACAAAACTAACAGAAGGGAATTGCATTTTGTGATAAAGACCGAAAATTCAGGAGGTAAACTTGTAATTTTTCCTCAATTTCCATTAACTAAACTAATAGAATAGAAAAATTTGTAAAATTTCAAAATTCAAGAAAAATAGATGTTACAAATTAAAATTTCGATGGGCATTTGTAACAATATCCAAAGTTTCGAGAAGCAAACATATCATTAATCATTCTTTCAAATAAGAGGAGGCAAAAACAGATATATTAGAGGGAAAATTTTTGAAAGATTTACAGTATTCGTAACTGGCTGTATGAAAAACATGGTTGTCTTGCTTTCAATATTCGTAATTGATTGATAGCATGAACACAAACCAACTATTCGAACCTATTTGTTTTCCGCCGCATTAAAAATAAGTGAACCGCAAAATGAACAACGGATGTGACCACCGTTAGAAAATGTGAACTCAGAGAGAACAGTGGTACTTCCTGTCTGTCTTGACCTGCTTTCATATGCGTTTATTTTGTTTTGTTTTGCTTTGTTTTTTTTGTTTTTTTTTTTGTTTTGTTTTTTTAGTGAATTATTTCATCATTTTGCTCAAGACTAGATAACACATAACATAATTAGGGAATTTCAGTACCTACATGTTAGGAGTTAGTTTGGAATTTCTAACATATATACAAGTTATTTATTAAAAATCTTCAATTTGAGCTCAAGAACGTGCGTGGTTATGGCTAATATGGAGTTTTAGATTTAGGAGATCTAAACTTAAACTCATAATTATAAAGTGAAAATGTTTCATGCTATCGATATTTACGGAAATATCAGTACTTTACTTTTACGGAAATATCGATATCGGTGGAAATTGATGTAAAATATGAAAATTCATTTTCAAATACTACATTTTATGAAACTTTAAAATAGTTAATAATACATAAAGTAAATGAAACTCTCAATTAAAACCTTAAAAAAAAAAACTCTCAATTAAATACTAAGTACATGACAAATTACATTGTTAGAATGGAGCATAATACAGTAACGATAAATTAAGGTTCGCCAATAAAGTAAAATCATTGAAACATAACATAATATAGATAGATTACATTCATTGTTTTTTACATGGTAAGAAAATATTAATATTAAAAAAGTTTTTAGAATGTTCAAAAGTATTTGCAATATCTTATTAGTGTAAACAACATCGATACCAAGATATAATATTTGAGTATTTATTTTATATAATTCTAGACATGCCACATGTCTCTCAATCTCTACTATCTATTCATATATAAAAAAATTGTGCTTGAATTAAAAAAATCATGAGTTTTACTAAATCAAAAGATAAAAAATAATATTATGATTGATATATTATGGATATTTTGTCGATATTTCCATGGAAATTTCCATGATTTTTTTTTTCATTTACTATTACACTTTCATGAATATCGATATTTCAGTAAAAAAAAAAAAAAAAAAAAACCGATACTTACTTAAATTTCCATGAAAATTTTACGGATATTTTGCGGAAAAGATATTGAACTGTTGTTTCCATATCGGTACTTCCAAAATACGGAAATTTCTGTGAAAATATCGGTGGAAATGTCGATTTTTCAATCCTTGGATGCCATAATAATGGAATTCCCTTGTTGGGTTATATGAATAGAAATTAAGGGTAATTAATAAGTATAGGAGAAAAATGGTATATGAAGTTTTATGTTTAAGTTAATTTTGGGGTGGGGGAGAATATTTGTGGGTGTTTATTTTGTGATGAAGAATTGAAATCAACTTAAGACTTTGAGATAAGGCACAATGGCATTTGCAATCAACTTGAGCAGCCTAATGGAATTGCTTTAAATGAATCGGTATTTTTATTTTCTAAGCATTACCCAATTTTTGTATGGTTTCTTTTAATACATTTTCTTGGTCTTATTTTTTTTTGTTTTTTTTTTTCACGCTAACCAAGAACGCTTCTTTATTTTAGGGAGATCAGTTGAGACGCATGATTTTTAATTTTATTTTTATTTTTCATGCTAACCAAGATGTTCCTCCTCCACCTACTACATTTCTTTAGAACGTTTCCTACTACTACATTTCTTTAGAACGTTTCGTAACATTTCTTTATCAGTTGAAACTTGAAGACGTTCTTCTCTTAACTCATTTTCCTGCTGCTTCTTCTTCTTCCTTTTTTTTTTTTTTTTTTTTTAATGCAAACAAGTACATTAAATTTCTTTATCTTAGGGAGATCAGTTGAGATATGCATGATTTTTATTTTTATTTTTTTTTCATGCTAACCAAGAACCTCCTCCTCCTACTTTTACTACTACACACGCTTCTTTGTCAGCTAAAGAATTGTGATTTTTTAGTTATGAATTGTGATTTCTACTACTACTATTACTACTACTATATTTCCTTTTTTTTTTTTTTTTTTTTTTTCGCATGCTAACCAATTTCACGCTTCTTTGTCGGTTGGAGAATTGTATTTTTTTTTTTTTGTTTTTGTTTTTTTGTTTTTTTGTTTTTGCTTACTAACCAATTTCACGCTTCTTTGTCAGCTGAAGAATTGATTTCTAGTGGTTTACTACTCTCTCTCTCTCTCTCTCTCTCTCTCTCTTCTTTCTTTCTCTCTCTCTCTTTTTTAATTTAATTTTTAATTTTTATTTATTTATTTATTTATTTTTTGCATGCTAACCAATTTCACTTTTCTTTGTCAGCTGAAGAATTGTGATTTCTAGTGGTTCATTTGTCGAACACTTTTATATTAGTTTTATCAGTTGGTGGAATCAACTGTTAGCAAAATATGAAAAAGACAAAAAACAAATATTAAAAATTAAACGATTAAGAGATTTGTTAGCAACAAAATTAATAAAATATACATGAAAACAAAATTTAAAATTGTCGATGAACACCGATGTCCATGTACCATACGGTTTTTTTAAAATAGATTCGCATCTTCACCGTCGGTGCTCGAGGATCAATCGACATTGTTTCCCGCGATACAATGGTTCACAAGCGGTAACGTATCACCATGTTACAGCCTTTGGTGAACTTAAAAAATGTCTGAACTCTATCTCTTAAGACACCTAGACTCAGATGATCACTAAGAAAGGAAAAGAAACCTTTGTATTTTTATGTGCTGTGTTTTGGACTAAGAAGGGACGCCAATTTATAGGCATTCATGTGAGGAATAAAATAGTTAAGCCATTTTCAATGGCTTAACTTGCTAGAAGCCAAACGTTTCAGCCATTTACAATGCTTTAACTTGCTAGAAGCCAAACATTTTGGCTGTTACAAGTTGTCACAAACATTTTCATGCTTTTGGAATTAATCATGGTATTATTCCTATTAATTAGAAACATTTTCTGAGGCTTAAAGGTTAGCAACAGTAACCTCCATGGAGAAATTGCAGTCAATTACGAATTTAAATTGGAAAAAAAAAAAAACCAATTTAAATCTGTGCAGCAAAATGAAGCCCACGCGGAGTTGGTAATTCAGTGCGACATCTTTCCCATGTGGGACATGAGTTTCCTACTTCCTTTCTCTAAATTTTCCAACTTCATGGATGCACTTTTATGAGTTAATTTCTCATTCACCCTTTCATCATTTTGAGTGCATAAATATTTGATTTCAATCTCCTTGCGGAGAGTAACACGAATTCACCATGAACCAACACTAACACGAAGTGGCTTCCGCTCAAATTCAAGCCTCAAAATGACCATTAAAATGGTTTTTTATAAGCCAATTTTCCAACAACCCCCCACACAGATGAAATTGACAGAGGACACTAGACAAATCAATAAACAAAAATATTTGACTAGGTGATCGAGTTCAACGGTTGAAACCAGCAAAGGATAGGTAGGTGTTACCCTTTGAACCTTCCCTTATGAAAGTATATTTACTTTACTGACTGATCAGCAGACATGATGTGATTGAACTGTTCTATCTTTTGTGTAAATAATGATATACTTCACACATGAATCGTCCTAACATAATTCAATTCTCACTGCTATGTCCATTTTGGCCATAGACATCTAGTCTGGTTCTGCGAGAGTTTCTAAAGAATTTCAACCATACAAAATTCTCCTTTGAAGCAGCCCCATTTCTCTCTCACATAGGTGATTTCTTAATTAAGAGTAACCTGCATTACTCCATTTGGATTCCCAATGCTTAAGAATCATTAAAAGCATAGCTTAACCTATCTCATACAGGTATCACTGTTTTCAACATAGGAATGGACTGGAAGTTAACCCCCATTGTGATCTAGTTTTGGTCTTTACAACTAGGTTGTCCCTTTAAACCTAGATCTTGGGATCTCCAGTCAACTAGGTTGGGTTTCCATTGTATCGACATAATCTTTCATGGGCTTTAGTCCCATTCTCCTCGATGACTTATCAACTAACTATTTCTTTAATTCTTTGGTTAGCGAAGCAATGTTTATCCTTGGACTTCACATAATCAATTGAGAGTAATTGTCTTATAGTATTGTGTCTATGACGTATATGTCTAGACTTACCATTATACATATTGCTCCGTTCCCTTCCAATAGCCAACTGACAGTCACAATGTATGCATATGGCTGGCACTGGCTTTGGCCACCTTGGAAGATGCTCTAAGAAATGTTGTAGCCATTTAGCCTCTTCTCCACAGTTGTCCAATGCAATAAACTTATACTCCATTATGGATCTGGCTATAACAGTTTGTTTAGAGGATTTCCATGATATAGCTACTTTTGCTAGTGTAAACACCTATCTGCTAGTAGATTTAAAATCTTTTATATCAGATTTCCAATATGCATCATGTACCCTTCTAGTACAGTTGATATATGGTATAGTGCAGCCTATAACTACGAGTATACCGCAAGTACATTAATACTCTTACAATTGATTTCTAATGGTCAGCTCCTGGATTACTTGTGTATCTATTCAGTTTACCAACTGGTAAGCAATGTTTGGTCTCGTACAATTCATTAAGTATATTAGACTCCCAATCACCCTTGAGTACTCTATTTGAGAGACGTTCTCACCTTTATTCTTGGATAGGTGAAGACTTGTATCCAATGGTGTTTTGGCCACACCAGAATCATCCTTATTGAATTTTTCAAGAATCTTGCCCACATAATGTGATTGACTCCGTTCAAGTCCATATGATGTTCTTAATATTTTAATTTCCAATATCACATCAACTAGACCTATATCTTTCACGTCTAATCTTGATTTCAACATATCTTTCGTAGATTTGATCTTCTTGTCATTAATTCCAACAATGAGCATATCATCCATATAAAGACATAAAATGACATAGCCATTTTCTGTGTCTTTAACATATACACATTTGTCACACTCATTGATATTGAATTTGCTAGCTAACATAGCACTGTCAAACTTTTAGTGCCATTGTTTCAGTGCTTGTTTCAAGCCAAACAAAGATTTCATCAATTTATAGGCTTTCCTTTCCTGTCCAGGTGCGGAGAAACCCTCGTGTTGTTCCATATAAATTTCCTCTTCTAAATCTCCATGTAGAAAATTTGTTTTTACATCCATTTGATGTACTTCAAGATTCCGCAAAGCGGCAATTGCAAGTATCATCCTTAAGGAATTTATTCTCGTCATAGGTGAATATGTGTCAAAGTAATCAAGACCTTGTTGTTGTCTATATCCTTTGATCACAAGTCTAGCCTTGTACTTGTCAATTGTCCCCTCTGCTTTCATCTTCCTCTTGAAAATCCATTTGTAACCTAGTGGTTTACATCCCAGAGGAAGATCTACCAATTCCCAAGTATGATTCTGCAGAATGGAATCAATTTCACTCTTTATGACCTCTTTTTATAGAAGACCGTCTGAAGAGTTTACAGCTTCTTTAAAGCTTTGAGGTTCACCTTCTAGCAAACATGTTAGAAAACCTGGACCAAATGATTTTTCCTTACTCATTTGCTACGTCTATGCTCACCCTTAATTTTAACATTTTGTTCTTGGTTCTCACTATTCTTAACAGTAGTCTTATATGTTCGTTTGGACGAACTTGGCCCATCTTTAGACCTACACGGAAATGCATGTTCAAAGAACAATGCATTCCTTGATTCTATATAGTGTTTTTGTGTATATCAGGGAAGAAACCAATAAGCACTGCTATTATGTGCATAGCCAATGAAAATGAAA
Organism: Ficus erecta; assembly: GCA_008635985.1. Classification (NCBI taxonomy): domain Eukaryota; kingdom Viridiplantae; phylum Streptophyta; class Magnoliopsida; order Rosales; family Moraceae; genus Ficus; species Ficus erecta. The sequence continues at coordinate 134,116 of BKCH01001491.1, forward strand.
TCTATAGTTTTCGGACCTATTTTCACCTTATTTGGTGTAGGTACGACCACTTTAGCAAGACACCACTACCCTCGTAAATATTTATAGGAAGGCTTTCTTCCTTTCCATAATTTGTATAGGGTCTTGTCTTTTTTCTTCTGGGGCACCTTACTTAAAAGGTAATTTGCAGAAAAAATGCCTTACTCCTACAAGTTCGAGTAAGCCAGAACTTATTAACATTGCATTTATCATATCTTTCAAGGTATGATCTTTCCGTTCAGCCACACCATTTGACTGAGGTGAATAAGGTGACGTGAACTTGTGAATTATTCCATATTGCGCGCAAAATTCACCAAACGGTACCTTATAGTCACCACCACAGTCATTTCTTAGCACCTTAATCTTTCTGTTGAGTTGATTCTCAACCTACTTTTTATAGAAACCAAATTTCTCTGTAGCTTTGTCCTTACTTTTTAGCAAATACATATAACAATATTTCATGCTATCATCGACAAAAGTAATAAAAGACTCATTGCCACCCCTTGTTTGTACGAATTTTAAATCGCACGCATCACTATGAACCAAATCAAGAGGTTCAGTGTTCCTTTCAATTCCTTGGAAAGATGACATTGTCATTTTCACTTTAACACAAGTTTCGCACTTATGTTTAGAATCAATTTGGAAAGTGGGAATGTAATCCAAGTTAATTAATGTATGCAAAGTTTCATAATTAACACGTCCTAGTCTATCATGCTACAAATTGGAAGACTCAAGCAAAAAAGGGGAAGAATTATTAACTTTATTAATATTCTTAGGCTTTACAGGCATTACATTGAGCTTAAAAAGCCCATCAATTACATGGCCCCTTTCCAACATACATTCCATTCTTAGACAAGACTACTTTATCTGACTTAAATACCATGCAGAAACCGTGCTTGTTAAGCAGAGACCCAGACATGAGATTCTTACAGATTTCCGGTACACACAACACATTATTCAAAGTCAGCTCTTTCCCAGAAGTCATCTTCAGCACTACCTTGCCTTGACCTTCAATCTCTGACGCAGCATAATTTGCCATGAACAACTTCTCCCCATTCTCAATTGGTTGGAAGGAAGTGAACAATATTTTATCAGAGCAAACGTGCCGTGTAGCACTGGTGTCAATCCACCATTCCTTCGGGTTAGGACCCAACCAAATTCACTTTAGATACCACGGCAAAGAAGCTTATGTCAGACACATCCTAAGTGATGTCATCCACCATATTAGCCTCATGGTTTTTCTTCTTCTTCTTTGGCTCAGGAGCCTCTTCGGTCAAGAATCTAGCAAGATTCAAGGTTGTCAGGTAAAACACCATATTTTGTTGTCACCTTTTGAAATTCAACACATTGAATTTCTCTGATTTCACGCCATGGTTCACACGAACCAAAACTGGCAATGCAGGGGTAGGCACTCATGCCAAAGAAACAGTTGTAACTTGACCTACGGTCGTGTTTTCAGCAATCGTGTTAATATTGTTTTAATTATTTTCCATTTCTGAAAAAACAAAACAATGTTTTAGAACCTCAATATATTTTCTGTAACCAAAGGAGTATAACAACAGTAAGGAAACAAAGAGGAAACGTTTTATATATTTATGCACACGTACTTAATCAAAACTGACACAAAGGAAAAACATATAGAATCTCTCCACAGCCCAACGGTGCACTTTTCGTGAAGCCATAGCAGCTCAAACCCGTGGTAGTGGGTCAGCTCATGTTTCTTCGCCGCCACGACTGCACCGTTGCCGCCAGATCTGTCCTCCGCGACGACTTGTCTCTCCCTCTCTCTCTTAGCCGCGACCGAGAGCTGCAGCACATGCGCGATTGGAGCTCTCTCCGGTTGCTGCGATGATCCGAGGTGACAATGGCTCGTCAAGGAGGCGATCGAACTCGCTGTCCTTCGCGCGCTGCTCGTCGCCGTTATATCGTTGTCTAGACTGATTCTGATGTTTCTTTTTTTTTTTTTTTGAAAAATTTTGGTTTGATTTATTGGATTTGGTGGATTTTGAATTTTTTTTTTCTGTGTTTGGATTGTTGATTTTTTTTAAAAAAAAATAAATATCATGGTGACAGAATCTATAAAATGTGACGAATCAAAAGTTTGCAGATGGTAACCAACTGAAAACCAGTTGGTAATCATCTGGTTACTCACCAACGGTCGGTAACTATCTGGTTATCCGTTGGCGGGGCTGGTTACTGATCGATAACCATCTGATTATCAATTGGTAACCAACTGCCAACGGCAAAGGTCACCGGTTGGTAACCAAATGATTACTAGCTGGTAACCAACTGGTTACCCGTTGGTGATTGTGGTTACTGATCCAAAACTCACCGACGGTCGGTAACCAACTAGTAATCCAGATGGGTACATCATGGATACCAACTAGTAGATAAATGATATTCATGATGTCATGTTATGATATTTCTTCTAAGAGTGTTTTTTTCAAATGTGGCAAAAATCAATTCAATGCATGATTTTATGGTATTTCTCTGAGGTTTTTGGTTATTTGTGTGTGATTTCAAAAAATTAATCTGGTAGATTATTGGTTTTAATCTATCAAATTACTCTCCAGCAACTTTGTTTTAGTGCTTGGATCTAGACAAACACGATCGACCATAATTTGTTGAGGACAAAAAATAATCCTGTAGATTGTAGACAAATATTGCATGAATCTGGCTGGACGGTCCATATTTTTAGCTCCAAATAATTTTTTTAATAGGTTCGAGAATGTGATGCATAAAAGATACCTTGATGCCAAAAAATCTGAGAACAAAGTTTGCAATAGCGGAAGTGACAAGAACTTAAAGAGAATGCTTCTTTCGATCAATGGTCTTATAGGCTTTGCGAATGTGGTCCAATGGGTCATCCCTTAATCCAATGTCAAGGGCAGGAGTATATATCCAACCCAATTTCCCCATTTAAAAAAAAAAAAAAAAGGTTATAGAAAGAGAGGACATAAAGAGCCTATATTTACGAACATGAATAATATATGTCGAAATTGATTAATGCCATATAGAGTTAGAAAATATATTTAATTAGTGGCAACTAATTAACCTGAATTCCCGTCGATGGTCTAATGTTGATAAGCAAAACAGATATGAGGCAAATTTTATTTGGAAGATCATTTTTGGTGTCGGGTTCCCCTTATAATCATTTTTCTTACCTACTAGTTGAAATCACGTGTTTCGCATGTATGAATCGCACACATACTAAAATTATTAAATATTTATTTTATAAATATAAAATGTCTAAGTTTTAGTGATATAATATTTATTAACATTGGTTAATTTTTTTTACAGACATATTAGGCTATATATATATAAAAAAAAAGAAAGTAAATACATATTTAAAAATATATTTTTATAGGAACAAATTTGATTAACAAATTAAATCAATAAAAATAAAAGATTTTTATAAAAATAAGAGAACAAAAAAAAAAAAAAAGAGAGACAAATTTAGAAAACGTTAAAAGAAAAAAAATAGAAATCAAGAAAAAAAAATTCCAAGCAGGAACAAAAAAAAACTCATCATCACAAAAAGACAAAATAATTTAATCAAGTTTTTGAATAGTATTTTTAAGTAACTCACTCTTTTAAGATAGTTACGGATAGATTGATTATAGATATGTAACACACAATATGCAGAGACAAATTAGTGTGGCTTTCCATTTCAAAAAATAAAATAAAATAGTGTGGCTTTCTTGCAGTGGATAATGTTATTATAAAATTAATTGGAGAAACAAATATCCCAGAAGTAAATTACCAAAAGCTCACCATATCTTCTATATATTGAGATACTTGGACAAACCAGCCTGTGTGATTCCAACGGCAAATCATTTATGGTCTGCAAGCCAAGCAATACAAGATCAAGGATAATATAGGAAAAAGTACGACTACTATTATACACACCCCCATTTAGTTTTCTTGCTCAAACTCAATATTTTATAATGAAATTAAATGTAAAATTTTCGTTAATAAATTAACTCAACACTGTTAGTAAAAGACATGTGTTTATATAAGATAAGAAAAGCGATAATCTAAACCATTGAAAAATAACTTTAAATGTCATCTAATAAAAACGGATAAGGACCTGTTTAGTGCACAAGGTTAAGGGGGATTAGGGCCCGAATTAGGATACGGAAATTTAATCCCATGTTTGGTCCAAAATTTTTAAAGGACTGGACTTGATATGAGTTTCCATCCCATGACCCAATCCCCTTCTAAGGGGATTAGAGGCTTTATTTTTTCCTGCGTTCTCAAAGCAACCAAACAGTGAAGGGACTTTTTTTCTTGCATCATTTTCTAAGCAACCAAACAGAGAGGGTTTTTTCCCTTGCATTTTCCAAGCAACCAAATAGTAGAGGGGTTTTTTTTTTTTTTTTTTTTTTTTCTGCATTTTCTAAGCAACCAAATAGTAGTATATTTTTTTTTCCCTATGTTGAGCATCCTATAATTAATATGGTCCGTATAATTTAAACTTGTAGTGATGGACTTTTCTATTGGTATTTGATTTGTTGTGTATTTCCTCAAGAAGGAAAATGAAATTTGGTCAAGAATATGAGAAGGTTATAAGGTGAAAAGAACTCGTGAGTTTTTCTAATTTGACTCCATAAATTCTGTTCCTTTTCATGAATTATTATTTTTTAACACAAATTTTTCTGTCCTTTTTGTGGAATTTTTCTCCTATTTTGTCTGAATTTGAGGATTTTGGATATCTGTAGGGATAAATTTAGCAATTTTTATTGTGGTTTTGAATGAAACTTGAAAATTTTTATTGAAATTAGAACTTTTTTTGTCTTGAATTGTCAGTTTATTGCAACCCCTTTTTGGGTTTTACTCTAGTTTTTCATGCTTAGTGCTTAAACATGAATGAATCATGGTTGATAACACTCTGTTTTTGTTCCTTCTTAAGTCAAATAATTGTATTTGCGCTTTGAACTTTCAATCTTTTTGGACGGGGATGTACGGTACAAAAATGGGTTCTCATTTTTTTTGAGTTATGCTAGTTTTTTTTTTTTTTTTTTTTTTTTTTGAGTTATGTATTCACTTTTTTGTTCCTTTGGAATTTTTTTAGGGATTCACTTAATATACATTACTTATTTGTTTTTAATGTGATGAATAGATATGCATGTTGACGATCAAACTGAGGCCTTGAGACTCATTGCTGAAGGACCATGGAATATTAGCGTCTTTAAAGCTATGGATGACTTGGAGAAATTAGACTGGGTGAGTTCGCACTTGCGAAGATCTAAGAAATGAAACTTGTTCCTTTTATTAGTATCAATAACTTTGTGATGTCTTGACTTAATATTTATCATTTGGTCTATCTTAAATTTTCGTGGTGAATTTGCATGAGTTTTCTTAATTACAACATGTGTTTGCATGTGTTACATCCTTCAAAATGAGTAAAAACTAGATATATAATTATATTCATTTAAACAGCTCAATTTTTTTATTTATTTATTTTTTTTACAGATATATGATTTTAATATCAAATTCTCATTTATGTAATAGCTTCAATACTAAAAACATACTTTCAAAAAAATTTACAAAAAAACATGAAAGTTTAAAATTTAAGTGTAATTTAATCCTATCCCAAAATATACAACACCAAATATAGGATAGGATAAATTAAAATTCAATCATATCCTTTCCTATACACTCCAATTCTATCCCCTTGAATTATCCTATCAAATACTATCATATCTTGTGCATCAAACAAGACAGCCAAACTACTCATAAGATTATTAATCATTTTATTGAGGCTAGCTCAATGGATGTAAGGAGGTGAGGAGTTTATATAAGAATTCTTAAATTCGAAATTTAAATGTATTATTTAGAAATACAAGCCATAGACTCTCTATCTAAAAATCTTATGACATAATTGAATACCACGACATATTATTACCTGATTCAAAATCAAATTTTTGGAGAAATATTATCCATATATATATATTTCTATTTTTTAGTTGGAGATCGAGAAATTTGAACTCTTCACTTTTACGGAATCGGATATTAAATTACTGTTAAGATATGTATAGAATAAAGTATATGTGATGATATACATATTATTTATGAATAGTCAACAATTAAACATCTCTGACACACAAAAATTTATCAATCTCTTCCCGAGTGGTAGCTTTATTAGTGTCTGGTGATAGGGACATAACAACTCAAAGTAGGTGCAAAGTTTCAATTTCTAGAGGACAGCGCATGATCGAAAGATCTTATCTATATCTTCTGGGTCCTAAAACAATCCCCAACCATTTAACTTCAGGAAAGATTTTATGGCGTGGAGAAGAAAAATACTCTACCTAGCTACGACATGATTTTAACTCGACCTCGGTGACGGAGTCGAATGTCGTCACGCTAACGCCTACGGTGGCTGCGTACTCGATGTGGGACTCCAGTTTATGGCAAAATTGATCCGATCGGGGGACACTCCGCGGGATATATATATCTCTATATTTCCGGTGCAGAAGAAAAAGTCATGCAAGGTAATTTGTATATGAATGATATGGTAGTTAGGGGGCATGTGTGCTACTGAGCAACACCAATAGCTGATGCTTATGTAGATACTAACATGGGTTTTCGTGGGGTCCATTGGAACTGTTACCAAAAAAATAAAAATAAAAATAATAGGAAGTTTATTAAATTTGTTAAGTACAATAGTTTGAAAGGTGATTTCAGGTATAATTAAACAATAATTTTATATTTGACCTCATTAAATGTGTAGATTTTGAATTTCTCAGCCCAAGTTAAAAGAAAAAAGAAAAAAAGAGAGAGGTTGTGGGCTTACATTTCCTAAATAAATCTTGAAATCTAATATATAAGAAGTCTACTGTCCGGTACCATTTGGCATCTGATGTTGACACAACGATGGTGGGGTGGCAGAAAATGGACAGCTATTGGAAAGTAGTGAGTCCGTGTGGAGTTGGGCTGACTATTATGGGGTGTTTGGTGTGTAAGTTTGAGTTAAGATTTGTAAGTTTAAATAGTAAATTTTTTTGAATTTTCAGAAAAGACAAACAACTTTTTGGGGGAAAAAGACAAAAAACATGATGAAAAAAGTACAGTTTAGTTTAAACTAAACTCATGGCTAAACAAGGCCTTAACAAAGAGATAAAGCTGTCAACTGCAGGTTCAAGTCAGACTTCGAATGCATTTTTATAATAAAAGTAGGGGCATAATGGTAAATATAGTTGAATTAAAAAAAAAGAAAGAATGTGTAAGTGTAAATTATTCCGTTATTAGAAATGTGATGATATAAAATAGGAAATATAAATGATCGTATCAATAGATACTATATGAACGAAAACGGTTAAATTTTCTAGTTGGATTATGGGCCAAAAAAAAACAAACACAAGTGTGAGAATTCTTTTGCGCTTAGATACATATGACTAGGAATGTGTTTGTTTGAAGTATAAAATGCTAGGAATGTGGTGGCGAAACGGGCTAACAAGTTTAATTTGAAAATGAAGCCTAAATATCTTATACAGTATGAACAAAATTGTTGATGGAAGAAGTTATTAAGTATGCAATAGTGAAAACTAACACAAATGATGTAATGAAAATGAGGCAGTATAGCAACAGGCTATGAAAAAGTCGGCGGTAAATAATCAAGTCCGTTGTCGGATGCGAAATTTAAGGGTGGGTTTGTGCCATCCATGGAGGGAGATGTAGATGGGGTTGAAGATGTCAATAGGGTTGGGTTGTCATCGGTGGTTAGGTGCTTTCAAGCGTGTTGGTCATTGTCCTCATGACCTATCCTTTAGAGGTATTGATAATCAGGAGCAGGCGAGTCATATAATGGTGCATGTGTCGATTTTTGCCACTGTCAGAGACATGAGCTTCTATAATAGAAAACTGGATACCGACAGACAATCCGTTGCATTAGTAAATTCAAATGATGTAAAAGGAGAAATAATACTTACCAAACTTCACAAATGAAAGACCTTCAAAAACGGTAAATATTGAGCATAAAGGCCACACAAACAACCACACAAAAAAAAAAAAAAGAAAGAAAAAAAGAAAAAAAAAAGGATCTTGTGGATGAAAACAAAACCAAATACTAAAAAAGCAAGATAAATGCCTAAACTAATTGGGGATGTGAACCGCAATTATTATTGACGAATGAAGAAAACCACAAGTTAGAGCATCAAAAATACAAAGGGGAGCGAGACCTCTCAACACCGGTGGAAGAAAATTGTGGAACAGACAAGCAATTGGTAAACACATGTCTCTGACAGTGGTAAAAATCAACACATGCATCATAGTATGACTCACCTCCCCCGAAGACCAAAACATCCAAATGATAGGTTACGACAATGACCAACAAATTGGAAAGCACCTTAACACCGCCATATCCATCTCCCTCCATGGAAATTTGATGGACAAAGGTCTGATGGTGCACCGGACCTCCGGTCAAAAATCCTTTTCTCTATCTCTCTCTCACTTGCTCTCTTTTTTCCTAAGGCCGACATCGATATCTGTCTTCCAAAACTAGATATGTTAAGTATAAATTCAAAAACTATTCTAAGATAATTACTTACAATAAAATCAAATTCAAACAAAAAATATTAATGTCTAAAATAATCTTTCCCTTATTATATATAAACAACTTTCTCCAGATGGTGAAACACCAACACAAGTTGGCCTCCCAAATTATTGAATCCTACCACTCAAATTATTGAAAATCATTCGAAAATTATTGAAAGTTATTTATATAACTACACTCAATAATTTATGATCTTTAATAATTTATGTAACTACACTCAATAATTTATGTAACACAGTTTATTTTATACAAGATAAAAAAAGTCTATTTGCTTATTTAATCTTGATTAATTTTTACAACTACATTGGCACTCTCTTGTCACCTCGTCCTATACCAAGTTACACACTCTTTTATTCAATAAATGAAACAATATGAAGAATCTTAAAAGAAAGTAACTACCCATAGGGGTAGTACTACTAAGAGATAAAGCGAACAAAATGGGAATCATGCAAAGAAGAAAACTGAAGCCAGAAGGAATTGACACATTTGAAACTTAGCTTCTACTGTTGATTAAAAACCTTACTAGTAAAACCCAAAGGGAAAAATCTAGTAAGGAAAAAAGAGTATCTATGCTTCGTATAACAACAATCCCCAAAGAAGAAATAAAAACATAAGAAATCCAATCTGAATCTCCATTCAGGATTGGAAGCTTAATTCCTGAATCGATGATTCTGAACTTGACAGATGTCGTTGTGGACTTAATAACTAATACAATAAACATTACGAAAGAGCAATATTGTTACAAAAGGCTAATAAAACCAATATTCAAATGTTAAAATTTTAGTTAAATTTATTATACAAATGTACCACGTAACACAAGTATAATGACATAGTATTTGATTTGGTCTATCGAGTACTTTCTCCTCATTCTTGAACTAAAAATAGGTATGAAAGACATTTATTTGTTTACAACGATAAAGCAGGCTCATTGGTAGTACGAACCATAATATTTCCATGAATTAGCCCCAAAAGGCACAAATAACAATATGAACTCTTACACAAAATATGTAGAGTCCTTATACAAACAATACAGATAATAATTTCTCTGCTATGGTAGATGCCAAGAAACATGACATTCTCACAATTATAGCATATAATAATATAAATATTGTGAAGGTCTCCTCAAACTTTCTATCTTGCAAAGGAAGCATTGCAAAGCCATCGTATCCAGATCACGAATTGCTGCCTTCTAACACCAAACAAGCTTAATCTCCTTCCTTGTTCAACATGTGACCGAACAAATGAGATATTAATTATTCACCTAGTAAAAAAAAATAAAAAAAAAGACCCCCTTTCCCTCAAGGAAAAAGGACCCTTTTCCTTTGAGTTTCCCTCATTGTAGTTAACCAATTTACCAAATAAGATCCTGAAATCGACTTGAGCTCTTGCTGATATTGTGGGTGTGTGTGGGTGTGTATATATGTGTGGGTATATATAAGAGCTATTTAGGCACTCTAAAGATGTGTTCCTCACCACTTTCCTCATCGAACTCAACAACCCATTTGCTCCTATCAACACCCCTCTCCACAGAACCACCTCTTTTCTCAACCCCATGACTAGAAGTAGCACCACTAGTAGTTACTCGGCCACCGCCACCGCCACCGCCACTGCCACAGCTGCCGCCACCCCAATCTTGCTTCTCAATCTCCGAACCGTTACTAGTCCCAATCATGGTGACCTCCATGCCTTTTCCTATGGGATGCTTCACAGACCTCACAGCAACTCTCTCCTCCAACATTCCTCTAACATGGCCTTCCAACCCTGTGCTCTCACTTTCCAAGTTATTGGCCACCACCACCGATCTCCGAGGATTAACATCGATCAAACTCAGCAGCCTTTTGTAGCTCTTGTTCTTGCAATCGACGAGAGAGAAATCGATGTTCTCGTATCGCGGCAAGAGCTTTGAAGGGTCGCCGGTTTTGAACTCCACCAAGTCCCTTAAGCCCGAATCTTTGATCGCTTTCTTCGACTCGGAGAGGACTGGCTCTGGCAGGATGCAAACTAGCCTGCCCCCGGTTTGCCTCGCCGCCGCTGCCAAGGCTATTGTCGATGGTGAAGCGGTTGACGCCACTTCTACTATGAGCTTGGCTCTCATTCCTGCTGCTAAGGCCGACACGAATTCGTTGCTACCGGGCTCTTGAGTTTTCCATGACTTGCATCTTCTCTTGTGATCATTGCACTGAAAAAAAAAAAAAAAGAAAATGAACATGGACAATTTAGATTCCATAATTACGCAAATAGTCACGAGTTCTTTTTCGGTTGTAGGATTGTCATTACGTTTAAGAATCAGAGGCTAAATGAAGGAGAATTCACAACTTAATACTTCTATTTTAATCTTAAAAAAAAAAAATCATTGGTATTATCTCGTCCTCAATTCTAATCGAAAATTAGAAATTAATGTATACTTTTCGTTGCACCATCCTATTGATTATTAAATCTCTCCAATCAAACAAGAAGGTAATCATCAAAATAAACATGTTCAATATTTTTTGGTTAGATTTCTACACATGCTCGATACAATTGGGGCTCGTTTACCTAGTTTCAGGACATTTCTCCATGGGAAGAATCCATAATTCTCTGATCTATATTCTCTAATTTATTCTAATCTCCAACAAAACTTTATACTACACAGGAAAATGAAAAATCAATTAATTAAAACTCATGGATCGTTTCCACATGATTTTCTTTCCTCGTCAAGGGAAACGAGGGCCGGATGATCATATACATATTTATATATATTTATATATTCATCATATAAGCTTTTGGTTCAATATATGTAATAGCCTTGTCAAAAAAACAATAACAATCATCCCCACCAAAGACCAATATGATATGAATCAGAAAGAGAAATTAAAAAAGAAAAAAAGAGAAAAAGGGAGAAAAAAAATAGAGATTGGAAACTGACCAGTTTAATGGTATCAAGATAGGCTATTGTAGCCGATGTTGCAGACCAAGAAGATTCCATCCTCAAACTACCCATATTCAAATAAGAAAAAAAGAAAAAGAAAAAAAAAAAAGAAAAGAATACGCTGTAGAGAATTGAGAATGAAACTCAAGTAAGAGCAAATTTAAAGGTTTGAAAATGATGTTTTTTTTTTTTTTTTTTTTTGGGTCTAGTCCTAGATTTATTTGTGTTTTTAATCAAGGGGTTTATCGATAATCTCTTTTGTTTTGTTTTGTTTGATTTGTTTTGGTTTGTGTGTGTTCTCTCTTTTGTTTTGGTTTGATGATGTGAATCGTAACGCGTAGGCAAACCGTGTAATTAAGTTGAGGCCGTAACTAAATTTAGGGGCTAACTACCTCTTTGGAATGTTTCTTAAAAATAGAAAAGTACAGCTCATTTTTTTGCTACGTCAACTTTGAGATTAATTCGAATTTAAAAAAGAAGAGACCATTTATTTCTCCTCTGTTTACATTCTTGTCAAATAAGGTGACAATTTTTTTAACCTCACGCAACATTTATCCTGAAAAGATGTGACATTGCTCAAAAAGAAAAAATGTGTCTCTATTCAGAAAAAAAAAAAAAAAAAAAAAAAAAAAAAAAAAAAAGACTAAAAGAAAAAGGAAAACAAAAAATGCTATTTGTATTCTTGGCCATCTTTTCTTTTTTAACTTGGAAAAGAAAGAATTCGAATTTTTACAAAGTAGAATAAAATCAAGTCATTGTTGAATTATCTTTAGATTTGTATATGTATTTTTTTTTTGTTAGAAACGAAAAAAAAATTACCATTTGTATAACGGGCTATGGTTTTGGTGGCCCAAAACATGTATTGGATACCTCGTCTGTGGCCATTTTAGAAAGAGAATTTGGGGCGACGAATTTGATGGAAATAGACGCTACAACCATCTTTATTATTTCGCTTATATTTTCTTCACATATTCCAACTTGTCAGAGAGATCTTAAAATTATAATCTCCACTTCTTCTGAAAAATGTATAATGATCAAGGTTCTTTTCTGACTTCTTGTTCCTGGAGTGCAAAACCACTTCACCCTCTATGCCCCTATTTGAAGATGACACATAATTACTTTGATACTTGTTGTTTCGTTGTTTTCTTGATATGGCGGGCATGAACACTCATTTTCCTCAACTTAATGCGACCAAGAAAGTCTGGCCACAGCATTGACTTTCTTGATAGCTTGATTAACTAATTAAAAATTCTCAGGAAAAGACAATGCGATTGAATTAGTACCTGAGATCGGCAATGTTTTTGTTAATTCCAGTGAACGAAACAAAGATCATCGAACCTGTGGTTTCTTTTGCTCCTGCTCATTTTTAGGTCGACCTTTAGAATGACGACCATTACGGCAACAGTTAGCAATGGAGTGCCTAAAATAGACTTTTGTAGTGTACCTAGAGAAATATGGTAAATTTTCGTATTCGACTGAAGCAAAGAGCTAAAAGGCCATTTCTTTCAACAAGAACTGTTTTCTATAGATCTTCGGATAGATCAACATCTACTAAAACTCTCGCATAGTGCACAAAAGTTCCACTATAGTAGTATTATCACCAACACCTCTAGTGATCTCAAATAAAAGTTTAGGACGCCAGTACTATATTTCTATGCAAGATCGTACAATCGGATTGAAATCTGTATTCCACTGATTTAATCCCATAATGCTCGGATTAAGAGAAATTTTACTAATTAACCGATTTTTCGTTGATTCAGTGTCATTATAAACTTCCCAAAAATGGGCTATTGACGATCATACCTTTAGAGTTTGTTCGAGTCATTTTTCCTTTCTCTCTGTCTCCCACCTCATACCGACGAACCGTGAAGAGACGGGCATCACCGCAAGGAGACCGACGGTGTCGCAAAGAGATCGATGGCACCGCGAGGTCTCTATCATGCGGGCGGCGGCGCCGCTGATCAAGATTTCTTAACTTTGATCTAATAATTACCAAGATTATTAACTAGTAAAATGATAATTAAAGATTATTGTAAAACCAAATAGAGAAGCAAATGAACATTGACTTGAAAAAGCAACTTTATAATTAAAGATTATTGCATCATTTCAATCGTTTCATGACAATCATAGACAAAATAATCATCTTTATTGAGATGAAATCAATAAACAACCTGATAATGATAAATAATTTGAAAAATGTATATTAATGGGTTTGAAATTCTTGAATTTATATTTAATAGGGCCCGATAATTTCCTTGTAAATGATCTGTTTTTTCAATTTTGAGTATTTGATGACAAGCCCCTTTCCACGATAGCATCTTTAACGAGCTTAAGCGACTCTGCAATATCATCACAGAGCTTGTAAGGATCTGGAAAAACATTTTCATCCACCGACAGAACAATTGTCATCTTGTTGATGTAACTCTGGAAATTAACCATCAGCGCCTGCAATAAACAACGTGTACAAAAAAGAGCTAATTAATTAACTCGGTTGCTTCCTTTATCTTTAATGTAATTTTAGGACACGTTTGGAACAATAACTAGAGTTGTAGATTAGAATAGGTTGAAACTAAAACGTGTGTCTGATTGAGGTGTGAATTAGAAATAAACTATGATATAAAAATTAGTGTGAATTGGAAATAAACTATGATATAGAAAATAGTATAAAAAATTAAAATGTGTTTGGCAAAATATATGCATAATGAATCTCGTTTCGTTACTTTAACCGTTAGTGCGATTTAAGGTGAAAAAAAAATCATTTCATTTGGACTTAAAATAAGAAAGTTATGAATTTTTAAAATTTGATATTTTTAAAAATGAAAGAAAGCGAGACAATGAGATATAGATTTGGGAGTTTTGAAATTGAGTTGCGAAATTTTATATGAAAATGTTGTTTCAAACAACCCCTTAATCAATATGTAAACAATTAAAAAAAAAAAAAACGATTAAGAAAACATTAAAAAAAATCTAATTGATTTTGGGTACAAAAAAATTGAGAGCTTACATGTGGTTGGCCATAAGAAGTTGGAGCGAGGTATAATAATTCATGGCCATAAATACCAATTTCCTCAAGTGGTCCGGGTAAATTGGAGAAAACGAATGTGGTGTTACAGAAAATTTTGTGGGATTGAGCACTTGCTCTCTGTTAACAAGCATAAGGCATAGAATAGTGTCAGGACTATTATCAAATAAAACACATATATTGTTTTTCGTATACATAGACTATAGTCACCTAGTCTTGTTACCATTTTGTTGTATATTTTATATCAAGTTTATGCATAAATTACCATTACAAACAACATAATAAGCCAAGGAAATCCTTTTTACACCTGTAGTATTCATGAATTCCCTATCAAATCATAATCTATTTTTATTATATTTTTATCCAATTACCTTAAAATTCATTGGAAAGTATATATACCTCCATATATTAGCTATAAATTCAAAAAATAAAAAATAAAAAATATTCCAAAAATAAAAATAAAAATATACTTCAACTTAGGTGGTATTCCAAGTTCGGCCTAGCCTGCATAACGAGGCTGGGCCGGTCCCAACATTCAAATTTGGCAGGTAAGGCTAGGTTCTTAATTTATGAGTCAAATCATAAGGATGACAATGGGGTAGGACGAGTCCAACTAATGCTTTCTCATCCCTATTCCTGACCCTCAAGATAATCTTCATCTCTACTCTCATCCTTGTATAAAAACGGATGGATCAGACAAGGATGGCAATGGAGCAGGACGGGGTGAGTATACTTTTCCCACCCCAACCCCCTTACCCATTCTCTACCCCACCTTTTACTCTCCCAAAACCACCAAATTTAAGGCAGAGGTGGTGCCAGGGGGCTGGGGCAAGGAATCCTTATTAAGAGTGCTATATTCATATTTTATTCATTTATCCATTGAGTATTAAAAAGAAAAAAAAAAAAAGAAAAAAAAAGGCTGAAAGTTAATTCCATAATTTATTATTATTATTTTTAAGATTGAGCAACATAATCACTAATGTAGCTATAAATAAAACTAAAATCTTAAACCCAAATCCAATTTCCAGTACTTTTTTATTATTTTTTATTGTGAAGGTATTTCTCCGTATACATTCCTATTAAAGATTTATGCTTATACAATGGGGGCGGGAATGGGGAGCTTCCCCCACCCCACCCCGCACTTGACTTGGGGTTTAATTTTAATCTCCATATCCGCCCCACTCTCATTTACTATCCTTCAGACTCATTCCTAATCCGCAACTTCCGGTAAGAATGCCATCCCTAGGAAACGGGATCAGGGGACTCCTTGTTTAGAGAGTCATTCTCGTATCCACTCTATTTCTCATTTATCTAATAAAGCATGCCAAGTTACAACAACTTAAAGCAAAAAAGTTCAAATTTCGCCATAACTTATAACAAAATTAAAAGTTTCACAAAACAAATTAAATTCTAAACATACGTAAAGTAATTCTTAAAATTAAAGCCAAAAAGGTTTTATACAAAATTTAAAAACTAAATCAATAACTAACAAATACTAACTAGCATTATCTTTTTATTTAGCAATTAAAACTAGCATTATCTTTTTTTTACAAAAGGTTTCATTAGACAAATTAAGTTCTCAATATTTGCAACTAATTAAGGTTACTCACTAATAATTATCTTTTTTTAAGTCTTTTTTAGTTAAAAAAAAAATGTAGTTATAAGTAATTACTGTTATTTTTACTACAATAATCTAATCAAGTTTAAAAAATATATATGTAGTAACATTAATTGTATATCACGACGGAGGTGGGGTGGGAAATTCTTTTTGTGTCCCACCCCTACTTCTAATTCACCCGTCCCCATTCCCATCACCGAGTATTGTCCCTCATCCCCATTCCATTCAAATCTTGGCTTGGTGGAGCTCGTCCCAACAAGAATTATTGCCATCTCTGTCGGGTTGGCCTCATCCTTTCATTTTTTGTCATTAAAAAATTCGTAAAAAATCTATGACCCCGACAGACTCATATTCCCTTCTAAACCAGCATGAACCGGGCTGGATGGTCCATATTTTCGGTTCTAAATTTGTTTAAAGGTTGGAAAATGTGATGCGTAAAAGATACCTTGATGCCCAACAATCTGAGAACAAAGTTTGCAATAGCGGAAGTGACAAGAACTTCAAGAGAATGCTTCTTTCGATCGATGGTCTTCTTGGCTTTGCGAATGTAGTCCAATGGGTCATCCCTTAATCCAATGTCAAACGGAAGGAGTATATATCCAACCCAATTTCCCCATTTTGCTTCTGTGTCCTTTTCCATCATATCAGCTAATTCCTGTTTATTTATGTTTAAAAAATAATAAGTAAATAAATAAAAACAAACAGAGAAGGAGGAAAGTTACGTAAGCCTATATTTATGAACACGAAAGATATAAGTCAAAAATTTCCCCAAAAAAAAAGAAAAAGAAGAAGATATATATATGGAAATTAATGTGTAATAAATATATAGAGATAGAAAATATATATATATATATATATGATATATATAAACTAGAGATTGAGTATTATCCGGCACCTTCTCTATAAGCCACTTGTAACTTTTTTTTTTTTTTTTTTTTTTTTTGTGGCAAGATTCTAAATAGAAAATTACAAGTAATTTAACTAATTGTTACAAGTTTTTCTAAATAGAAAGTTACAAATACCGGATAATATAAGATAATGGATCCAAGACCTTTCATACATTCATATACATATATCATTAGTGACCACTGACCTGAATTCCTGCTGATGGTCTAATGTTTATAAGCAAAACAGATCTGAGGCGAATTTTATTTGGAAGATTATTTTTGGTCTCGGATGCCCCTTTATCATAACCATTTTTCTCACCTATATAAGTAACGCACCAAATGCAGAGACAACAAATGCAGAGACAAATTAGGGGCTGGCTTTCCATTTCAAAAAATAAAGAAAAATAAAAAAAATAATAATGTGAAAAATAATAATGTGGCTTTCTTGCAGTAAATATTGTTATTATCAAATTAATTGAAAAAACAAATATCTCAGAATTGAATTACAAAAAGCTCACCATATCTTCTATTGAGATACTTGGACAAACCAGCCTGTGTGATTCCAACGGCAACATCGTTTATGGTCTGCAAAGCGAAAAGCAATACAAGATCACGGATAATATAGAAAAAAGTACTACTACTGAACACACACCATTTAATTCCCTCATTCAATCTCAAAAATATTTTTAATTATGAAATTAAACGTGAAATTATCGTTTTAAGTTGTTATCTAATAAAAACTAATAAGATTGTTTTTAAACCTCATCCAACTGTATGAGTTGTTGTTTGTTTGTTTGTTTTTTTTTTTTCCCACGCATAATAATGTATTTACAGCTTTACCACTTATAAGATTATTAATCATTTTGTTGAGGCCAGCTCAGAGAATGTAAGGAAGTGAGGAGTTTAAAAAGGAATTTTTAAATTTAAAATTTAGATGTAATATTTCGAAATGCGAGCCATATACTCTCTATCTAAAAAATCTCATTATTGAATACCATAACATAAATATTACATGATTCAAAAGCAATCTTTTGGAGAAATATTGCGCAAATAATACTTCTTCTTCTACTACTTTTTATTTTATTTTATTTTATTTTTACGTTAGAATAAAGAGATTTGAACTCTTCACTTTTTAATATAATTAGGTGTAAAATTACCGTTAAATTATGCTTGTAATCACGTATATATGAGTTCTTACTATTTATGAATAGTCAATAATTAAACATTTCTGACACACACAAAAAAAAAAAAAAAATCAATCTCCCCGCAAGTGGTAGCTTGATTAGTGTCAAGTGATTCGGACATAACAAATAAAAGTAGGTTGAAATTTCAATTTCTAGAGGACAACATGATCGGAGGATCTTATCTTCTGGGTCCTAAAATAATACCCAGCCATTTAATTTCAGGAAAGATTTTATGGTGGAAAAGAAAAATACTCTACCTACAGCCTGAGTTTAAACCATTAAAGTTTTCTACCAAATTTGCCTTCAATTATTGTACTCGTCGAATATATACTACATATAATTGTGTTCAAACTTGTACAGCACAAAATTATCATTAATTTAATTAGCTCTTTTTGAAGTTCATATAAGTCGTCATTTTTAGAGCGTTATATTTCATTTTCATTTATTTATCCAATTTAATGCATATGATGCCTTTTTTTTTTTTTTTTTTTTTGTGGAAAGCCATAGAAGCCACGTTTTGGAACCATATAAATCTCATCTAATTCTTTAGCATAAAAATAGAATATATAAATAAATCTCTTATAGTATGGAAATTTCAACAAGTTGCACACTATCATAAGATGATGCTATTACTGGTCTTCTTGGGGCTAGCTCAGCATATATAGGGATGGGATTGAAGTTCTTGTAAGTCATATATATGAAATTTAAAAGTTTTTGTGTAATTTAAATTAATAATATGAGTGTACATAATAAATTAATAAATTAGATTTTCTCAATTTAAAAAAAAAAAAAGATGATGTGGTCACCTTTTTTCATGACGTGGTATTTTAAATTTGTTATGACTGTCATTTTTTTAATGCTAGATATATCAATTATAATTTTAAAATTTTAAATACTAACTTACGTCATAATAAGTTGTCATCTTTAATTTTAAAAAATTATCAATAAAAAAATAATAACTTACATATCATATATATTTATACTTAAAATAAAGTTGATACTCGAATTGGTTTCGGTAGCACTATTCTTTTGTTAATTCGAGATATAGAAAGAAGGGAGTGAGAAGAAAACGAATTACCATGTTCATAGCATCCTTCACCAACTTCATATCTTCGAAACTGACCGTCTTATGAACAATCCGACGAGGATTAAGCTCACTGTTCGGAGGAGCCGAAATAGGCGTCTTCGTATCTCTCAAGAACAAAGAAGTGGCCATAAACATAAGGACATCAACGAAGGTGTTCCAAAACAGGACGAGAAGCCACCATATCCCGAAGAAGCAGTGCGAGGATCTCCGGATGAAGCCGCCGCTGCGGCCGTCCGATTTCCTCGTGGGGAGTGTCGGCAACGCCGTCGGATCGGCGACTTGCCGAGTGCAGGCCAGGAGGAGTGACATCAGCGACATGCCGTCGCCGAGCGAGTGGTGGATCCGGAACACGGCCACGCCCTTGGCGTCAGAGGTTGTGAGGTTGAGGATGTGGACTTCCCACAGCGGTTTCGACTTGTCGAGGCCGGTTTTCGTGAGGTTGTAGATGTAGTCTTCCACGAACTTGTCCGGGGATTCAATGTTCGGATCGATTTCGGGAACTATCACGTGCTTGTTCAAGTCCACCTCTGTTCTCACCCATTTCATCTTTCCTCCTTCGTCCTCAACCTGTCATAGAAATATTTTCCTAACTCAATTTTTCAGGAAAAAAAAAATTAACAAAAGAATTCACACAGTTTTGATCTATCAAATCAATCGAAATTATTCGGTTTAACAAAAGTAATATAAAATTTAAACAGTTTAGACTTATCTAGGATTGTCAATTCAAACCTTTTCTTTTTGGTACACAATTTTTAAGAGTTTTTATTTAGTAGTTGTAACATATATAGGCGAAAGGGCCAAAATGTTGTCTCCAATAATCTAATAATTAATAATCAAACAACTCTTTGTGTCAATAAATGTATATATATATATATAGATGTAGGTGTGTATATCTGTGAATTATTAGAAGAAATTCTGAAGCTTAATTTATTGAAAAAGAAAAAGATATATACATATATAAAACTCAGGTGTGTACATATATATATATATATATATATATATATGTGGGAATAATATTGGTGCTTCTTACCAGCAAACTAGAAAAGCGGGGGTGTTTGAGAAGAGTTTTAGGGGCGTTGGCAATGGCGACATCGGGTTGAATCTTGTACTTGGAGCCCATGATTGCGAGGACATGCACGTTGAAGTTTGGTTCATGGAACATACGCCCTGCTGGGCTCACCGGCTCTTCTTCCGCAGTACATGACTCCTTTTTATCTTCTTCATCTCTTTCTTTGCTCTTTACTTTTGTTTCTACTGGTTTCAGATCTGGTTTTCTCAATCTTATTCCTTCTTCAAACTCCATGATTTTCTTCAGCGAGACCTGTATTAGACCAACAGTACTCAAACTAACTGTTTATATATATATATATATATATACGTGTGTGTGTATACATGTATGATGTGGTCAGAGAGTCTATCAGTTGCCCCTATCAGTTGCTCTTTATGTATGTAATGGGTACAGGATCTTCTTTTTTATGATGGTTATATATATTTGTGTAATGGCTTTGTCTTTGTGTACTGTTCTGAGAATACCATACTTTCCTTGTAATAAATACCCTACTTTACTATTAAGCCAAAAGAAAAAATCTTATGGCCCGTTTGGTTGGTTAACGTATTTTAAACTAAATTGTATTTTTTTTATCATGTTTTTTGTTTTTTTTGAAAAAGTTTTTGTCTTTTCTAAAAAGTCAACAAAATTTACCATGCAAACTTAAAAATTTCAACTCAACTCAAACTGAACTTGTGCACCAAACGGGCCATTAAAATATATGATAATGTTCAATATAAATGGAACATTAAAAAGTTAAATTATTTCAATTTTTTTTTTTAATTTTTTTCAGCATAAAATTATTTCAAAAATATTGTACTATGAGAAAAGATGATCCCTTTTTCTAGAACGTCAGATATAACTATACATAACTATAGCCTTTAGTGATTGTATAAGTAGAATAAGTCAAACAACTTTGTACAACCACTATGTAGATCTGTCAAAGAAATTTTATGTTTCTATTAAATGATTGCCAAGTCATGTAGTCATGTAGTCCTTTCCTTTGTATACGCTAATCAAAATGATCACGATATACTATAATAATTATGCTATTATCACAACAACAACAAAAAAAAAAAAAAAAAATGGAGTACGTTCAACAATTTCTAACAATATTTTTAGTCCCAACATTTCCGTGTGATTAATTAATGTTACTTTTAGTCACTATTTTGTAATTAATATACAATTAGTCATAATTTTTATTGTAACTAAAACTTCTAACTACGAGATTTTAGTTACAAGAAAAGTTTTAGTCACACTATGACTAAATTATGGTTAAAAATTCTAATCACAACAAAAATTTCTGACTAAAAATGACATTTAGTCACATTTAATGTTATGATTAAAAATGTCATAAAAAATATTGTGACTAAAAGTCTTTTTTTTTTTAGTGAATGGGATTTTATTACATGAATTAAATTGACTATAAGTTGCTGATTATTAATAGCATGAAATTTTAATTGAGTGTGTTTTAAAGTATAAACTTGGCCTCTCATGAATTCATTATCTAATAATATTAAAAGAACAAATGTATTTTTTATATATAGTGCATTCGTCATTCTTTCTGAGTCATCATGTGACGGTTCAGTTATTGTCACATGAAAATTTTTTTTTATTTGTCTATATTCGCACACACAAAATGTGTGTTCGTCAACTAATATCTGTATAAGAACATGTAAAAACCTAAACGTAGAGTCTGGATTTAAAATGGAGCTAAGTTAAATTTACTTTGATAAGTACTAGTATTGAATACTCCAACTCCAATATGAAAGAAGCTCCACACATTTTGAATAGTCTACAATAAATTGATTAAAAAAAAAAGGTAGCAAAAGTCAAAGTTATATATATATATATCATCATCTTCATCGCATTCAAGAAACGTTTGTCGATCAGTTGGATAACAATTATGATTATATGCTATTCGACAATTACAGCTAGGTTGTAGTGAAGCTAGCTAGCAATTCTGAATATCTGCAAGTCAACTGGAATTCTTCTGAAAATAAAAAATAAAAAAGATAAAAAGAAATTAAAGATAAAGATAAATGACTTTTCTTTTTTGGCAGCTTAGCTGACCGACTAGTTTTTAATGAGGGCTATATTGGGAAGAGGGAAAACAAAAACAGTTGAGCAGTTTTATCTTGCAGTGCGCTAGTAGGTTATTCTGTGTTATTGGGGTAGAAAGAAATTTGATCGATCGATCGGTATTCGGTGGTGCATTAATTTTTGGCTCCACACGTGGAATGCCTAGCTAGTTCCACGTGGCTATTTCTCTTGGCTTCTACCATAATTGGACAAGGCCACGTGATCTTTCTAATGCTATGTTTAATAAGAGGTATGAAAAATAAAAAGGAAAAAAGAGTAAAATCTCTAGGTGTTAAAAGGAAAGAAATTTTAGAAGAGAAAGAAAACAGAAAAAAAAAAAAAAAAAAGTCTAATCAAATACATTTTATAATTTTAATCTCATATAAATTAGGAGATGATGATAGATTAAGATCAAAATAGGTATTTTATACACATTTAGTAAGCATTTCATACCGATGTCTCCTAAACTTATTATCATTTGGTAACTGACCTCCCAAACTTTTAATTTTGATAATTTACCCTTGAACTTGCTAAATTGTTGCAATATACCCCTTTTAGTTAATTTTACACTGAATTAAAGATTTCAAATTAAAAGATTTGCATTAGAGTTTATGTTATATTTGAAAATTTTTAATTGAAAATAGGTTTTCTGGTCTTCACATAAGGCGTCCATGGGCTTTTTATAATCAATTAACAGAAAATTAATTGACAGGGGGTACATTGTTATAATTTAGCAAGTTCAGGGGGTAAATTGTCAAAATTAAAAATTTGAGGGGTAAATTGTCTAAAAGTGATAAGTTTGGGGGGCATCAGTGCTAAATTTTCTTTGTCAAAATTTTGTTTTGTCAAAATTTTTCCATCCATTTTTCTTCCTAAAGTTGGATGGATTAAAAAATGGTGGTGCCTATGGATTTTTAATTTCCCAAATAATTAAAATTTCATTTTTCTCTCCAAAATCCCTCTTCTATTTTCCTTCTTCTTCCTTTTTCACTCGACCAAATAGAGGCTAAATCTAACTTTAATCTCAATTTTTATATACCAACTCATTTAATTTTTTATATATAAGTACGATCATAAGAATCTTTTAAATTTTTACTAATAAAAAATTAACAATTCACATATAATTCAAATTTAATGTTTAAATATCAATATTAAAATTAGTGTTCTGCCATTTTTCTTTTCACTTCTTTTCCAAAATTCTTCTTCTTGTTCGACAACGTCGTGAAGCTTTTTTTTTTTTTTTTTTTTTTTTTTTTAATTTTTATTTAAGATAATAGTAATAATTTCAAATTGTGGAGCCTGTTACACATCCTTCATTTCCTTTCTTAGTAATAAGATAAATAAAATTTACCGTTTTCTCGTTTTTAAATCCATCTCATTTGTATGTACTCATTTTATTATCGTTCTTTTTTTATTTTTTATCTTCTAAACTTTGAGATTGAGAGATTCGTACTCCACATCTCATAATAGAGTCAGATATAAAATTATCTTTAAATTATACATGCAACAAATCGTTCTCAATATTACATAATTTTAAAAACTCATTTTATTATCTGTAATTTGAATTAATTCAGGTTAACACTATTTATTGATTTCCTATAAAATAGATAGAAAAAAGAGACATCAATCTCTAACTAATCCCCATTTTAAGAATTTTTATTAAAAACAAACAAAAAAAATTACATGACCGCACTCATTCGCTCTTTTTTTTTTTTTTTGGTTTGTTTTTAAGTAGAATTTTAACAGAAATAATAAGTTCGAATGTTCAATCTAAAATCCAATTCAAAACTCTTGAATTTGGGTGAATCTTAATTTATTATACTAATTAGTCTAAAACCCTTTTAACTTGATCTAATCTAGAAAATTTGGTTTGAAATCGTACTCATGAATTCAATAAATACTAGATATATTGTCACTAGTTATTTGTAAAAATAAAAAATAAAAAATAAAAAAAAGGTCTAATAGGTTTCTTTTTTCTTTTTTCATTTCATGTTATGAAGGATACTTATCCAGTTAATAAATCTTTTTTCTACATTACAAATTTGTGGTGTTATTGACTCTAGTTTCTTTGTTTAAAAAAAAAAAAAAGGGGGGGGGGGGGGGGGGGGGGGGGGGGGTGTGGTGGTGGGGTGGTGGTGGTGTGTGTGTCCATGTCAAGTTAAAGTAGATCGATTTAGTTGATGCACTTCCAAAGAAATAAAGCGAACAAGGGAAGAGCACCTAAAAATTTTATGGTGGTTGTTGGGACCAAAATGTGACATTGATCCATGAGATCATTTATTAATCTCACCAAGAATCTGTTACAGGTTTTTTTTTTTTTTTTTTTTTTTTTATAATGAAAAATGAATTATAGGGATAGAGATTGGAATGCCCAGATAATTCGAGGGAGGTAAATGTCCTCGTAGTGTGATATATGGATCACTCACAAAATGAATTGTCTATATACCCCGAATAACACAATAGTGACTACTCGAACCCAAACATTCAACGAGAAAAACGAACGTCCTACCAACTCATCTAAGGGACGTTGATCTGTTATAGGTTTTTCTCCACTCTTTCACTCCCCAAATTCCCAAAGAAAGTTCTCTTGAGTTCTCACAGACAACGCTATTAGCTATAATAATAAAAAAAATAAAAATAAAAATAAAAGGTTCATTACCTATCAACCAACCTTTATAATTGTCTCCTATTAATTTCTAACAAAACTTGCCGCTGAGATCAACTTATACTACTATGCCATGTTTATTACAGCAAGTCAGCAACGGTCGGTGATTATTACTGAACCATCATCCAACTTCAATAATTTTCTTCTTTTATTCTCAGATTCTAGGTTAACTGGAATTTTTATAAGATGTATACATATTAGCTATTCTAACAATTGATTTCATCACGTGAACAAATAATTGTTAATGGATGAATGATATTTGTTAGACCATCTACAAATTTTTATTTTTTATGTATTTATTTTTGCTCGTTAGACCATCTACAATTGACATACATATCAATGTGTACACTTTAAAAGAAATATAAAGTAACACATTTGATATGCTATCATTGTTTAAGTTTCCAGTGTTTAGTGTTAAATTTATGCTATATGCCTATATCTATCTTTTGTTATCATAATTAAACTTTAAAATTCCTAAATCAAAATTTCAGTATTTAAATAATTTCAAAATAATAATGTTATAATTATTAAAGGAATAAGTCAATATATCAACTAATAATTGCTACTTTTCTATGATTATATATATATAAAAGATCATTTAGTAGCAATCAAATATTTAATTTTTTTTGCAAGGATCAAATATTTAAATTTGACATTTGTTATTTGATGATAGTATAAATTCTCAATAAATATAGTAATTGACAAATTTAATATACAAGAAATAGCATTACATAAAAGAGTATTTTTTCTATTGAAATGTTCAAATTTAACGTCGGATTGAAGATGCTCTTATACGTTCAATGTGAAAGAGTGGATCTTGTGCTTTAAAATTCAGGACCACATTCTTATATATAAAGTCTAAATTCTGAAGAAAAGATTCCTAAATTTAATATCAGAGATAATAATATGTCGAAGAGTAATTTTTCTATTGAAATGACCAAATTCAACATTAGATTGAAGATGCTTTTACACTTAAACGTGGAAGAGTAGATCTTGTGTTTTAAATTTTAGGACCTCATTCTTATAAAGCCTAAATTCCAAAGAAAATATTATAAATTTGATATCAAATATTGTATTATGTGAAAGAGTAATTTTTCTATCCAAATGCCTAAAATTTTTAGGTTTAATATGGAAGAGTAGATAAATTGAGGACCAAATTCTTGTAAAAGCCTTAATTCCAAATAAAAATATGTTGTCCAATCTAATTTTATGCTTTTAAGTACAAAACGATCTGTGCATTTACATTGGCATGTATAGATTAGAGATCCAATCAATAATAGAATGGACTAATCGTAGCCTGTTTAAGTGGTGCCTTATTGAGGTGGGGACCTATATATATATATATATATATAATAGGTGCCGTGTAAGATGAAGATTGGAATTAAAGAATTGAAAATCGAATTCCAACGAAATTCTGCCACAAGGGTTGCAAAAGCAAGGCAACAAATTATTTGCCAATGTTTGGCTCAACTTTAACGTAGAAGAAAAAGTTTTTCTTCATGATGTGATGCCAATATTAATTGCAATTTCACTTCAAGTAGCTGGCGGTTGAATCCACCAGCCACAAGGGTTGAGTCCACCTGCCACAAGGGTTGCAAAAGCAAGGCAACAAATTATTTGCCAATGTTTGGCTCAACTTTAACGTAGAAGAAAAAGTTTTTCTTCATTATGTGATGCCAATATTAATTGCAATTTCACTTAAAGTAGCTGGCGGTTGAATCCACCAGCTATATAAATTAATGCACTTCAAACGAAAATAAATAAAAGTAAAATACAACTTTTTTTCCTTTTTTTTTTTTTTTTTATTTTTAATAAGGAGGATTTATAAAACACAACAACTTGATCTGGCAAGATAGTGCATATTGATGCATAATCAATTTATCAATCAGAATCTAAAAAAAAAACCTCCCATTTGAAATAATAGTTAAAATTAGAGTTTTGTAAATTAAAATTAAAATGTGTATTTAGTTAAAGTATAAATTGAAAATAAATTATAATATAAAAAAATAGTATAACAATGCGTTCGAAAAAGAAAATATACGATATGAATATTTTTTCATTTTTTTGGCCATTTTGTGTGATTTAAAAGAAAAAATAATCTTATTTCGATTTAAAATAAAAAAATTACGAATTTTTAAAATTTTAGGGGGTGTTTGGTGTGTAAGTTTGAGTTGAAATTTTTAAGTTTAAATAGTAAATTTTTTTGAATTTTCAGAAAAGACAAAAAACTTTTTGGGAAAAAGACAAAAACTTTTTGAGAAAAAGACAAAAAAAAGTTTGAAAATCTTAGTTTGGACTAAGACACCAAACACCCCCTTAGTTTTTAGAAAATAGAAGATAAAAAAAGTGACAGGAAGAGATTTGAAGTCTCAAAATGTTGTTTATTATTATTTTTAAATGGTCCCTTAAAAGAGTAAAGACGTAAATTGGATTGGGCTGGGCTAAATGCCTACTCAAGGTTTCAGGCCGGTTTGGTTTTCACATGCATCTTACTGGTGAGTTGCAAGAATATCTTAAATTTGATATCTCATTATAATTTTACCTTCTATAAGAGTAAAGTTAATAATTTTATTATTTTATAATATTTAATTAAATAATTAAACGAAAAAATAGTAAGTAGACTAAAATACCCCTGTCTTTTTATTTTCTACCATTTTTTATTTATTAGAATAGTTATAAAATATCTTCGACAAATCACCAATCGCCGGCCGGTCTTTGGTCACCAGTCACTGGTCGCAGGCCGGTTGTCGGAATTTTTTTTTTTTTTTTTCATATTTCAACAAAGGTGACCGGATGCATTCGGCTTCGGTCATCGGCATCGATGTAGGTCGCCGTCTCCGACCGGTCGTCGAAATTTTGCATTATGATAGAATGTGAAACAGATTCTATCAGAATACAAAATGGATTCTATCATAATGCAAAATAGATTCTACCAGAATCCGAGAAGGCAAAACTTATAATGCAAAACGGATTCTGATAGAATGCAAAATAGATTCTGATAGTCAAAAAGGATTCTATCAGAATTATAATCAAAAATGGATTTTGATAGAATGCAAAACGAATTCTATCGGAATCTGAGAATCCAAAACAAATTATAGTATAATGCTCTTTGAATTCTATTAGAATGCTCTTTGAATTTTACTAGAATGCTTATTGAATTATGTTAGAATACTTATTGAATTTTACTACAATGCTCTTTAAATGCTACTAGAATACTATTTGAATTCTACTAAAATGTTTTTGATATTCCACTACAAAATTACACCAATAATAATGAAAATAATCAATCAAAATACCAAAAACTCAGCCATCAAACAAAATCTTTAGGAAACTTCATCAAAATCTTGAACAAAGTCTTGCAAAGGAGGAGAGAGAAAGGCATTTTCACGTGAGTGGGAAAGTGTACAGACGAACAAATTACTAAAAGGATAGAAAGTGTTCTACTACATAGCTTCATTAATCTACTAGCCTTTGAATAAGCAATACACCAACGGTAAAAACCAAAGAAATAAGAAAACAAAATTGAATGAAGTAGACATTAAAACAGTAAATCAATTGAAATACATTAAATCAGTAAATCCAATTCAGCAGCAAACAAAACAAAATTGAAATCAAATCACAGAAAGCTCTATAATCAATTCTACTAAGATTTTTGAACTCTACTAGAATGCTTTTTGAATTATACTAAAATGCTCTTTAAATTAACCTAAAATGCTCTTTGAATTCTACTGGAATGTTTTTGAATTCAACTAGAATACTCTTTGAATTCTCGTAGAATGCTCTTTGAATTCTAAATGCTTTTTGAATTCAAAGAGCATTCTAGTAGAATTCAAAGAGCATTTTACGAGAATTTAAAGACATTCTAGTATAATTTAAAAGGCATTTTAGTAGAATTCAAAAAGTATTCTAGTAGAATTCAAAAATCATATTAGAATTGATTGTAGAGCTTTCTGTGATTTGATTTCAATTTTGTTTTGTTTGCTGCTGAATTGGATTTGCTGATTTAATGGATTTCAATTGATTTATTGTTTTAATGTCTGCGTCATTCAATTTTGTTTTCTTATTTCTTTGATTCTTACCATTGGTGTATTAGTCAAAGGCTAGAAGATTAATGAAGCTATGTAGTAGAACACTTTCTATCCTTTTAGTAATTTGTTTGTCTATACAGTCTCTCACTCACGTGAAAATGCCTCTCTCTCCTCTTTTATAGGACTTTGTCCAAGATTTTGATGAAGTTTCCTAAAGACTTTGTTTGGTGGCTGGGTTTTTGGTATTTTGTTTGATTATTTTCATTATTCTTGGTGTAATTTTGTAGTGGAATATCAAAAACATTTTAGTAGAATTCAAAGAGTGTCGTAGTAGAATTCAAATATCATTCTAGTAGAATTCAAAAAGCATTCTAGTAGAATTCAAAGAATATTCTAAGAGAATTCAAAGAGCATTCTAGTATAATTAAAAAAGCATTCTAAGAGAATTCAAAGAGCATTCTAGTATAATTTATTTTGGATTCTCAGATTCCGATAGAATTCATTTTGTATTTTATCAGAATCTGTTTTGAATTATCAGATTCTGATAGAATCTTTTTTAGCTATTATAATCCATTTTGCATTCTAGCATAATTCGTTTTGCATTCTCGGATTCTGGTAGAATCCGTTTTACATTTTATTAAAATTTATTTTGCATTCTATCATAATCCGTTTTGCATTCTCGGATTCTGGTAAAATCCGTTTTACATTTTATTAAAATCTATTTTGCATACTATCAAAATCTATTTTGCATTCTGAGTTTTGCCTTCTTAGATTATGGTAGAATCCATTTTGCATTATGATAGAATCTATTTTGCATTCTGATAGAATCCGTTTCGCATTCTATTAGAATGTAAAATTCTGGCGACCGACATCAACATTGGTGATCGAAGTCGGATACATCCGGTCACCTTTGTTGAATTATGAAGAGAAAAAAAATTCCGACAACCGGCAGGCGACCTGTAATAGGAGACCGGCCGGCGATTAGTGACCAGTCGGCGGCAGACAGTCGGCGATCGGAGTCAAAGATATATGAAAACTATTCCAATAAATAAAAAAGGGAAGAAAATAAAGAGATAAGGGTATTTTTGTCTATTTACTATTTTTTCATTTAATTATTTAACTAAATACTATGAAATGATATAATTATCAACTTTACTCTGATAGCGGGCAAAATTATAAGGAGGTACTAAATTTAAGGCATTCTTGAAAATCACCCTTTTATTAGGGCATTTCATAGAAATAGTACAAATATACATGAGGGATATTGTTCACGGATTAGATTACACTGATTAAGAATCAATCTTAAATCTAATTATCAATTCTTAAATTGGGAAATTTTGAATCCATTATTAATATGTTAGTCCTCTAATCTGATCTAAGTATTATATTTTACGTATTTTACGAATTCAGAGATTGATACTGCGAAATAAACATACTATAATATAAAACAGCCCAGGTATTGACTAGAAATACATTTTCCATTATCAGTATCTTCATCAATACGATCAAAATGGAGCCATATCTATGATTGTATCCTCATCAATACGATCAAAATGATGCCATCCTCTGAAATGGCAGCTAGGCTGGTTAGAGATTACCCGTTAAAAAACACAATTTCGAATTATTGTTCCAATTATAACGGTTTTTGTTTTTTGAGCATCAAAATCCAAACAAACATTAAAAAATGACAAAGAAACATAAATACGCATCTATTTGATAGGTTGTTTTCACAACTGCTCTTAAAAAAACTACATTAATGAGCTGGGAAATAGGGGCATACGTAATTACATTCAAGTGTGCATACGAATTTACATTCAAGTATACGTATTTAGGAAATATATAATATAAAAAAATGTTTAAATATGTAGAGCTCGGATTCACTGATTCTATGAATTGGGAGACTCTCAATCTGCAATCTAATTTATAATGTCGGGTCAAAAAAACTCCGATCCAATCTAAAACCCTCCCAATCCAATCCAATCTAATAGTGTATTGAATGGATTGAACATATTCATGGATTTAATTATTGCTCGATTGTGATATGGCGTGAGGTTCTTACAACCACTATATTTAGAATACCATATATATATATATATATTAGTTGTATGTGCGTGCTTCGCACGCGTGGATTTAATTTGTTACATATATATGTATATCAATTTTTAAGTTTTTTTTTATTTAAAAAGAATGTAGATATAAAATTTCTAAATGAAATGAGCAAATCAAAAGTATTTTTGAAAAAGTTAAGAACATAAGATGCAAATAATAATAATAATAATAATAAGTAAAAAATAAAAATAAAACAAGTAAAACCTTTTCAGCCCAAAAAATAAAGAATAACAGTAAATAATAATTGTACTAAAGAGTAAAAAACATCAAATAATTTCATCCAGAAAAAGAAAAAAAAAATTGAAAAAAAACCCACAAAATTACAAAATAGAAAAACCAAAATTTTGAATAATAAAAAACTTGAGCTTTAAATAATAGTAATATATATATATTTATATATATATATATATATATATATATATTAGTGATCATACAGGATACAGGAACATAGCCACTGGTGACACTCGGTATGCTACCATGATAATTAGAGGTATCTTGGTACTGAAAATTCCAGCAACCAGCTATAGCCAGCCGATGACTATCAGTATCCTACTGTTGAATTTTGAAGTATCTAGCCAGCACTGCATGTTTACTTTGCATCAAAGAAAATGGAAAATTGAGTCGTCATTTTTTTTTTCCTAACTTAATCATGTGTTTACCTATAAAATGTGAAATGATAATTTAGCGGCCCCACATAATATAAAGAATAGAGAAGAGAAATGACAATCCTTACATCCCATTGATATTGATTCATTGTCAAAGCGAATAAATACTACTTAATTATGTCATTAATAAGTTTTCATGTACTAATGTTTTTTTATTGTGTAAAAGGATATTTAGTAATTATGTTAATAAAATTAAAATTACTTTCCTCTTTCTCTCTATCTTCTCTTTCTCTCTCTAACGCGTGAGGATTAGGGCTTCTCAATTGTTTCTCTCTCTTAGAGCCTGATTCTGGTCGCGACCTTTAGCATGTCTCTGGTTTTCTGGCCCTAGAGATGAAGGTGAGAAGCATATGGTGATGGTCTTGGCATATGCAAGCCCGTAGCAGGAGGATGGGCATTATAGGAAGGAGCAAGGCAAGAATAAAATAATTGGTGGTGGTGCGTGGTTGTCACGAACCAGGGAGGTCCTGCAGCAGCTCGGCTTCGGCAACCCAGTTTCTTCGAGTGATGTAGTTCGTTTTATCAGAAATGAGTCTTTCTATGTGATTGATTTTTTTGTTTTACAGTACGTAGGTTTGTGTGTAATAATGACGATGTCTTCATTGTATTTTCTTTGGTTGATTTATTTTTGTTTGTTATTTCTAATAACGGAGGTGGTTTCTCTACCTTCCGCGTTGGTTGTTTATCGTTAAATCTGAGTCTTGACGGTGTTTTGGTCATGCTAGAGTTACTTTATGCGGAGTTAGTAATGACCATTGTGCTACTAAGTTTTGGTCCTTGATTGATCGGAAAATTCCATCGACTGTCAAGATTTTGTCAAAAAGAGCCTGACATGTGCTCGATTTTAGTGTGCTGAGGTATATACCCGTTGTTGGGTCTCAAGCATACGTCTTTCCCTTTGAGCGTCATCAGATTTCATTCATAGATCCGTTCTTATTTAAAGGTTCTGTCTCATGTAATATGGGGTTTGTTATGTTTGGTGTTTATGCTTGGTGTTTTTTTATCTCCTTAGTGAGAATAATGAAATTTTCCCTTTCAAAAAAAAAAAAAAATTACTTAGGTTAGTAAACACTACAAAGTGAATGTGATTGTTTACACTATTCAATGGGCAAGTAAACTCTATAAAGGAAATCAATGATTATTCTTCCTATTCTTTTATTCTATTTTCCAATCCTACTACCTTTTTCGTTACATTAATTTATGGTTTGGTAAACGAGCCCTAAAATTTCTACAACGGACGACCACTGACATCCTACTGGTACTCTGTAGTCATTTGTCGAAGACAATAGGTATCTATCTTATTGTATTCCTTTTGGTATATGCTGAAGATCGCCAGGTATCTTACCGTGATATACAAAATTTTCAGAAACCAACAATCGCTGATTGTGCTACCATTGGTATACTCACCTGATATTTTACATGTTAGTTTGAAAATTAAGAAACACAGCGGAATTTCTCAATTATCCTTCCATCTTTTTTGACTTTAGATTCCTTAGATCTAAAGATGAGAGAATAGAAAAAGATCTAAACCCTAACAAACGCCAATATATATCTATGAGCGAGAGCACTGGGTTTTTAACTGGTATTGGGAAACTTCACAAATCCTTTGGACTTGGGAAAAATGTCTCCAATCACAATCATATTTGGACAACCAAGATTTTAATTTGGAATTTGAATTGATTCTATATTTATTTTAGGCTAAATTATATTAGTGATAAGGATTTATCGCACGGTTATAATTTACACCTTAAAGTTTTAATTTTGACAATTTATATTCTAAATAATTATAAATTTAGGTTCAAATAAATAAACTTATCTACTCATACCACGAGTTTACAAATCATATACAAATGATTGTAATTTGTATATGATTTATAAGATCAGTGTACCATTAATTAAAGTAGGTGATAAATTCCAAACATAAAAAAAAAGTTCACACATAAATTCAGGAGACATCGTGCAAAAAAAAAAAAAAAAAGAACCCTTTATTTTATTAAAAAAATAAATATAATTCCATTCCTATTGCAGTCCAAAACATAACTTACACATAATATTTATCATGACAATCAGTATAAAATTTTATGTTAAACTGATATCCATTTTGACAAAAAAATTAAACATAATATACGTTTATTAATATTATATGTGGAACCGCGTGACCAAGTATCTCAGACTTTTTCAATTGGTTCCAGTCCCAGTATAGGGAACTGTATTGGGTGTTTTTCATGCAGCCCTAAAAAACTTTAAAAAATAATAATCATATAATAATAATAATAATTTCCAAAAGAAAATCATTAAATTTATCTCATAGGATTTAGTAAGGGAATCAAATGGACTTAATTTAAGTTCTAATAAATATGATTTAATTCAATTAATCTCTTAGCTAAAATAAGTGTTAATAACTTTGATTTGTGCCATATAATAAAATCAAAGCGAAATAGACTATACAATATATATAATTGAGCCTGATCTATCGATATACAGTCCTGATTTAAAGGAACAGGCTTGAATTTAATTAATCAGAGGCTAAATCAGCCAAAATAACATCGGATAAAAACAAAAGGGCACACATCCAACCAGATAAAATCAACTGCAGAAGACAAAACCAACTTAGTTAATTGGTGGGCCCCTCCAATCTCAAGTAATGTGAAATTGCTCTTATCCAGTGTGGATATAGGTGTATTTGACCATCCATTTCAATATTTATAATCTTGCATCCATCTTAAATCCGTTAACCTTTCTAATTATATATTTACATAATAGTTTTGTCACTTCTCTAATTTTTTTTATGATCTAATCAAGAATATATTTTGAGTTTATTATCGCATATCATATACTTTTGTGGTTTTTAAATTACTCAATCACTGAATTAATATTCATAGAAATTAAGGGGGTGTTTGGCAAAAGGTTTAGTTTAAGCTAAATTATACTTTTTTCATCATGTTTTTTATCTTTTTCCCCAAAAAGTTGTTTGTCTTTTCTAAAAATTCAAAAAAATTCAAAAAAATTTACTATTTAAACTTACAAATCTTAACTCAAATTTACACACCAAACACCCCTAATATTGTAACTATTCTTAATGAAATTATGGATTTGATATATGAGTAATTATTCCATTTTATAGATTATGTATATCATGTCTCTAAAATGTCAAGGTTCTATCCTTGGTTTCCAAATGCACTTTATGAGCTTGATGGTTATTTTGATTTAGCGGCTCTACTACAATAGTTGCATATTAATTATTTTTTGGAATCACTAAAAATAAAAGAAAAATAAATAAAATTCAATTGAGACATACGATGTAATAACTGATAACTTTATAAAATAGAGTTATTTTAGTATTATTAAACTTATATTTTTGTCATAACTTTAGTATTTTATCTAAATTTTCTTCAAAAATTATTACCTTGTCGTAAATGTATAGGTTAATTATGTTAAGATGATTAAATTAGCAATATGGAGCTATCAAAAAATCAATTAAAAACAAGAAGAAATTCTAAGCCAACTTTCACCACTCGCGCAATTGTTCCACGCACGCTCACTCACTTTTTCTGGCCGTTAGATCAGCGAGAAAAGGCCCAGATCAGCGAGTGTCTTTCACTCTCCCAATCCAGGAGAGTGAATGACAGCGTGTCAGATCCTACAGGCCTTGCCAAATCGCATGCTTCTCGTTTCACTGTTTTTCCGTGCAACCTCGATTTCAACCAGCAGAAGGTCGCCAAACGTCAAGCCCAGTCATTTCGTCCAACCGGTTTTCGCCACCTGTCTACGTGGCCCTAGGGCTGATTGCGCATCAGCCTTAGCAAAAGAGAAGAGAAAAGGAAAAAAAAAAATTATAAGGGATTTGGGCCGGCGGCTGGGAGGCGTATAAATCGGAGCCTATGGCTCCGTGCTTCAACGTCTTTTGGCTGTGGGAGGAGCCGGAAACGAAAGAAGAAAAAGAAGAAACAAATATTTTAAGTTTTACAGTTCGTTTTCTATAAAATTTAAGAGAGATTATCTGGAATCATAAAGAGATAAGGAAGAATAAAATTTAGAAGAAGATTTTAGAGACTTGGGACACTTTCATAATTAAGTTTTTTTTGCTTTATTTTCTTATATTTTGATTTTTGTAATTTGAGAATGATTAAATCTTTATATTGTATATTTCTATTTTTATTTATCAAGTAATTTTCTTTTCTAGAAATTGGAGTTATCCGGATTATGATTATTTAAGTTTTTTTATTTTTAATTAATTGATGTCTATTTTAATTATATGTTGAGTATTTTAATGTGTGCTTAATACTTATGAATTTTTGATCAACTTTTGCATGATTTGGTATTTGATTTAAGACTGAGAAATGATAATTGAATAAGCGCTTATTTAATCTACTATATGAGATTGTCATAAGTTAGAAATAGTTATGAAACTTGTGCATCATAATGAATTTATGGTTCTTAATGAATTATGATAAGTTGTTTGAGACTGATAAGTAATAAAGCTTATTATAATAAATTGTTAATATTTGAGAAAGATTAATGAATATATTAGATATATTCGTTGGCAACATAGGGAATATATATTGATTAATTGGATTAAAGAATTTGAATATGATTAATCCGATGAAAATGAAACTCTAGATTTTTAGTATTTTGAGTCTTTCGTCTTTCTGCAATTTTTGTTATTTTTATTTTAAAGATTTCTTTTCGATTATTCAAATAAAATTAAGAGTTAATATAATTTCAGTAATTGATAACGACAGTTCTCGTGATAACGATAATTTACTTATCACTTTATTACTTATTTACGATATTATACACTTATAATTTTCCGCAATAATAACTCAACCCCATTTATTTTAACCATTTAAAAACATTTAATTCATTTCATTTGAATGGACCATTCAAATAAGCGTTTGTCGACATAAAATTTGAAATGTCATTTAAAGGTCCATTTAGCCATTTAAATAGAGAAATGTTGCTCCCCTCACAAATTTGCTCCATTTGAGTATATTTGTCATATTAACATTTGGTCTCTCTCTTCTATTTAACCTACTAAATGTCATATGGTTTTCGTTTCAAATCCGATTAAGACAATTAATTTTTCTTTACGTTCATATTGAAAAGAGGACAAAACCCCAAGCATATACCTTATCAAAATCTTCCATACATATTGAGGTTTTATAGAACTTGTTAGATCCGTTTTCAATATCTATCTAAATACACATTTAAATTCTCTGTTCTCATATTATGTTCATATTGCAAACGTTTGAAACACCATTTCAAACATTTTTGTCTAAATACTTTTATTTAGATATTTTCATATAAAATATATTACCATTTGAATCATTCTGTCAGACCGGACACTTAAATCTTAACGAGGACTAAACAAAAACAAAAATATATATTATTTTTCGAATTAATTTTAAAAAGAAAAAAAAAATCAGTTGCACAGTCTGCAAAAGCAAAGGAGTGCAATATGCAGAAGTTCATCCCAAAAAAAAAAAAGAAAAAGAAAAAGCTCTCCAACTTTCTATATGGCCAGCCACTATCGACGCCTAAGGAATCAAAATTAATCAGATTGATTGCCATCGATGGGCTTTTGTCTTTGTCTTTTTTTTTTTTTTGGTTTTGTCTTTATCCATTTGTTGTGGAAGTACTATACGTGTGCACCTTTTACACTACACGAGTGTGACTTGTCCATTTCCAGACAGATCATCTTTCGGCTGAGCCAGAGTAGCTGAGTAACTGTCAAAAAGTAAACAAGAAAATGACCGGACATGGCTCGTTTTAACGGTGGACCCTGTACTTGCAGGGTCACATGCGAGACTTGTATACACATATACATATATATGTATTCCTCTGTGATCGTCAGAGGTGAAGTCGATCTCGGTACAATTAATTTGGAAAATGGAAAACAATATTGATATTTTTACCCTTTATATATTTTGTTTTAATTTTTTTAAATATATAAATATATTATATTCTGATGTCTTTTTTACTATAAAATTTTGGGTTAATTTTATAACTGACTCATTAATTATATATCAAATTTTATGTTGGTTCATTTTTTTAATTTTACACATCATCTTTCTTGTATTTTTTTACTATTACATTAACGGTCTTTTGACAATATTCTATTAAAAAAAATTATACAAAAATAGAACAGGTCCATTTCACATAAGTTTTATTTATAAGTAAAGTAAAGTCGTCATTAAATTTTTTTAGAAGGAAAGTGTACCTCAGACAAAGATATTTTAGAGTTATACTTTAATCAAAGGTGTATAGTGTAATTGTACTTAATCAAAAGACATACAACGTCATAAAACTACTTTAGAAAGATAATTTCCCTCCGAATTAATTTCAATAATGATTTTAGCTTTAATTAAAGCTCGCGTGATTTGAACATGTTCAAATTTCGCTTAGTTTTTGACAAAATACCAGTATAAGGACCATTTCTGTAACAGTAGAAAATTTTTAAAACAGTTTAACTTATAAAATTAAAAGTCAAGAACCAATTTAAGACTAGAAGTATAATTCGGAAGCCATTTGTGAAAATAACTCTAATATTTTAGGAAATATCTCAAATTAAATGACTAGCAGTTGTAACATTTTATCTAGAATATTGTGAGTATTCATAGATTTACATGTAACTTTTTATGTAAAATATCGTAACATTACTATTTAAAACAATCAGTGTAAAGTATAAATATTACTTAAAAATTTATATTGGAATTATTTGGTTGTTATAATAATATATTAAAACAATCCTAAGTATTGATTTATAAAAGGTGATGAATATTACACACAATCCCTAAAATTATATTCACTACACAAATTTATACGTCTTTTTAGCGAGTACTTGCTTTTAACATACAAGTATTCAAAATATCCTTAAATACTAGGAATTAAAAATAAAAATCCTAAGAAAAATTAAAGTAAAAAAAGTAAAACAAAAATAAAATGAAGAAAAGATAAAGTGTTCTATTTTTAAGATATATTTTAAAAGCTCATCCAAAAGTAACGGGGCAGTACCGGAAAGTGTACTTCGTTCCTAAGAACCCGATTCCCTCACATAGCCACCGTCACGGTTTATTTATTTATTTATTTATTAATTTTAAAGATATTTTGGATTATAATCAAGATCAAAATATATATGGATTTGAGATTATAAATATAGCCATATAATACACAAATGTTTCATTTTTACCTTCGATTTAAACACTTCTCTCTATTCTTAGTGAACTATAATCTCATTATTAATTGTTAAAATTTAATAAGTTAAAGACACTTCTTTTTGCCATCTCCAAAAAAAAAAAAAAAAAAAAAAACCTTCTTTTTTTTAAACTTAAAAAAAAATAAATAAATATGGGACCAAAAATAACAGATTCTCAATAGAAATAGATATTACACATCATTTACAATTACGAATAAAAATATAACATTCACTATATAGTACAAAAGAAGCAAATAACCCAAAAATAACCATTTAATTTTGACAACTCAATTGTTTCACATATTTCTTAATTATTCATATTATTGAGCGAATAAAATAGAACAATCATCAATATCAAAATCATATAATGATGTACCATTCTTTACGCTACTTTGTTTTAGCTCAATAATTACACTTCTCTACGCTTTCCCACAAACCCAAAAAAAAATAAATAAATAAATAAAAATCAACTTTGAGCTCGTACGTACGTACGTACGTGCCATGCAAGCCGCTTCCCCAACATTGGCTACATCCGACTCCGACTGACTCCTCCGCCCAAAGAGCTGGACCCCATAGCCTTTGCAATATCCTTGAGCACAAACTTCTGAATCTTCCCCGTCGAAGTCTTCGGCAGTTCCTCCTTAAACACCACCGACTTCGGCACCATGTAGTGCGGCAACTTCCCCCTGCAATACTCGAATATCTCCTCCTCCGTCGGCTTCCTCGCCACCCCGTTCTTCAACGCCAGGAACGCGCACGGCGTCTCCCCCCAGAACTCGTCCGGCCTCGCCACCACCGCCGCCTCCTGCACCGCCGGATGCCCGTACAGCGCCGACTCCACCTCCACGCTGCTCACGTTCTCTCCCCCCGTTATTATCACGTCCTTCCACCTGTCTTTTATCTCCATATACCCGTCCCGATGAATAACGCCCACGTCGCCGGTGTAGAACCACCCGTTGCTCTTTATACACCTCCCCGTCGCCTCGGGGTCTTTAAGGTACCCCAACATGACGCACCCTCCTCTCACAACAATCTCCCCCAACGTCGCGCCGTCTCTCCTCACGCTCCTCCCCGTGTCCGGCTCAACGACGTCGATCTCCCCCGTTGCCGCCGTCCTCACTCCTTGTCGGGCCTTTAACCGGGCCCGCTCCGTCGCTGGGAGTTTGCTCCAGTTATGTTTCCAAGCGCACGACACCACAACTCCCATTACTTCTGTCAGCCCGTACCCGTGGCTGACAATGAAACCTTGGGACTCGGTCCGGTGGAGCACCGGTGCGGGCGGCGGTGCTCCACCTGTCATGACGTGGACCGGGTTCTTGAGAGGTTTGACGTCAGGTGTGTTCGACAGCATATTGAGCACCACGGGTGCAGCGCACATGTGGGTGACGTTGTGGCGACGAATGAGGTTGAAGATCGTCGCGCCGTCGAATTTTCGGAGGCAGACGTTGGTGCCGCCGACCGCCGCCACGCCCCAAGGGTAGGACCAACCGTTTGAGTGGAACATGGGGAGTGTCCAGAGATAGACCGGCTGTTTGGGGACCCACCAGTCGACCAGCGAGTCAAGGGCGACGACGAACGCCCCTCTGTGGCAGTGGACAACCCCCTTGGGAGACGCCGTCGTGCCGGAGGTGTAATTCAGGACAATGGGGTCCCACTCGCTTCGCGGTCGGACCCACCGAAACCGGGGATCTCCTCTCTCCACCAAATCCTCGTAACTGCAAATGAAGCGATCATGATGTTGATCATCAATGTTGTCATCTGATTCGGCAATGAGAACGAGGATCGGGTTCGGGGTCAGGGTCGGGTTGTTTGGCGGGAAGAAGGAGAGGGCGTCGAGGACAAGATTTCGGCATAATTGGTCGACGAAGACGAGCTTGGACTCGCTGTGTCGGAGCATGACGGAGACAGTGCGGGGGTCGAGGCGGGTGTTGATGTTGTTGAGGATGGCGCCGGCCATGGGGACCGCGAAGTGGAGCTCGTACATGGCGGGGACGTTGGGCGCGACGACGGAGACGACATCGCCTCTGTTGATTCCGAGGGAGGTGACAATTGAGGAGGCCACGCTCAGGCAACGCCAGTGTGTTTCGGACCATGTGTAGGAGGTGTCGTTGTAGACGACCGAAGGGCAGTCGGCGTAGACGACCGCGGCTCTTTCTAGGAATCCCAATGGCGTCAATGGGGAAGAGTTTTCCGGGTTTGGCTTTAGGTTTTCCATAAGTTAAATGGCATGAAAAGAGCACGTTGGAAATGTCCAATTAGAAGGAATCAGACTCTAATAATGCAAGCTCATCTTTCTGCGTTTGCAACACACACACACATATATATTTATAATTCAATTTATTGTATATGCAACAAAACTTCTGTACATATTTGTTAAGAGAAAGAAGATCATATACATAAATATCTAGCTTGTGGGTAAGAGAAAGAGAAAATGTCACCAGTTTGTGTGTGGTCTGTAATTTAGAAGGTGTTTGGGTGGTCCACTTGAAAGTTTTGAAATTATGTGTTTAGTTTATTGAAGTTAAAAGGTGTAAAAAATTTGAAATTCGTTCGGGAAAAAAAAATCAAAATGAATATTGTTTCGCTTGAATTTTAGAGATTTTATGCAATTAAAAAAATTATTTTATTTGTATTTCAGTTAATAAATAGAGAAGAAATTGAGTTTACATTTACAGAAAAATACATAAAACCATTGGAGTTAAATGGTTGGAGACCAACCACACACCGTCTTAATACTGTCTTGTCTCTAGCTACTCGTAAGGCGCTCTCCTAAGTCATATAGCCATTTGATCTGCGTTTGCAACAGAAAGATAACTACTATTAACTAGTGCAATTATTTGGGAAACAAATATTAATTAAGCGTATAAGATCAAAACAAAATGTTCCGAAAATCACTCATTTTAGTTTTGAGGACGATTGAACAAGTATTTTTTTCAAAGGTGAGATTAGATTAACTTGTAGCCACTCATTTAGGACCTACCTACATACAAGATTAAGAATATTGTTGTCATCGTTGTTGTACCAATAAGGCCCCGTTTCATTCACCAATTGGAGTTGGAATTTTTAAATTGGAGTTAGTTAACTTTTTAAAAACTAGTTAAAAATTTTTGCTAACTTTTTAGAAAAAGACAAAAAAATGAGTTGAAATTTTTGAGTTGAGAATGGAGAATCAAAAATATGCTAAGTGTTGTTCGGTGGGTATAGGCGACAAAATATGGACGATTGATATGCTAGGTGGTAACTATTTAAGGATAATTGACACGAATTAATGGTCCCCAAACTCTTTATCAAATGACAATACAGTCCTTTTTTATATAATTTTGTTCAATCAATCCTTAAACTTCTTAAACATTTGCAATTAAGCCCTTTTGTGTAACTTTCTATTAATTTTTTAACGGAATAGGTCATGTGCAATGCACATGATTGCATATGATCAGATAAAATGGGTATATTTTGTAAAATGACATAAATATTTCAACTAAAACTAAAGTAGTTAAAAATAATAAAATAAATGTGAAGATAAAAAATAAAACAAATAGCATGCGAGAAGAAGATGACACTGGGCGAGAACGACTGCGGCAAGAAAGAAATGCTGGGAGGAGAAGACCTACGACGTAGAGGCGTTGTGTCGACAACCTAACCGGGATGGGTTTAGCACAGCTTCAAGGTGGGGGATTTTGTAGAGATAGGGACTAGACGGAGGGCAAGAGCTTGAGGGAAGGATCTGCGTCGGGCATGGTGGGGCTTGCAGCTGATTTCACTTAAAAATTTGATGTAATTTCATGTTTTGACTTGATAACTGGATGAATGATGATTTGATCGTGACGTAATGTGTTTTATGTTATAAATTAGTATGGAATTAAGTATTAAAAACTGACATACGCTACAAATTCCAGAAAGATAAAATGATCTCTCTTAAGCGTTTACCCAATTGGTATGATCTGTTTTTTAGTAAAACCACTGAACAAACAAAAAATAGTTTAATTTTTTGAATGTTTTACACGATCTGAGTGGTTTTTATTTTAAAGAGAGACCAAATTAAACCAAATTATAGATTATCAGTTTGGGTGGTTTATGCTAACACTAAAAGAACTTTTGATATTTTACAAACACTACAAGTTGCCCTCTGTAAAAAATAAAAAATAAAAAAAAATAAGGAAAACAAAAACAAAACAAAAAATAAAAAACAAACAAAAAACAAAACAAAACAAAACAAAACTAACATCCAAAGTCACGAATATTATAAAGTAGTCTATCAATAAAAATAAAGATAACATCCAAAATTCACAATTATTAGTTTTAAAAATAGAAAATGTCTACAGTTGTCCATCCAAAGTTTTAAAACAAACCAAAAATCAAGCTAAAAAATCACTAGCACAGTCCAACCAAATGAACCGAATAACATGAAACTACAAAACTAAAATATTCTAAATGTGTAGGTGTATATTTTAGTGGATTATTGATCAGTTTGGTCAGTTTTAGATCGCAAAAATGCTAACTGAACCGACCACCAAAATTGTTGTAAAACAACCTATCAAGACCAATCAATTTTTGGATTAGTTAACGGTTTTATAATAGATAGATATCTTGAACATCCATAATCAATTCTTTTATTTTATTGAAAAAGTACATAATATTAATAATAATCAATAGCTTAACAAATTATAATAAAAATAAAAAATCTGGCGAAGTATTATTATCCATTGCACTGATCTAAACAGTGAAAGTCATAGATTTGAAGGATATAATTAATATTTAGAAGAATGAGTTCATTCTAACTAAGGATTCTTATAATTCCGGAAGATCCAGCAACAGAAGAAACAGGAACAAAAGACGGCGTTTCCCGCCTTTTCACTGACACCATCTTATATTATTTAGTTCGATCCCCCTGATGGAAAGTTTGTATCTTTTTGTTTGGTCATGAACGGTTTCTGATCTAAGACAGTGTCCTTAGCAAGCTTGAGAGATTCAACAATATCCTCCAGTAATTGATGAGGATCAGGAATTGTATTTTCGTCCACTGAGAAACTTATTGTAATCTCATTCATGTAACTTTGAAGGCAAACCAATAATTCCTGCAAAACGCAGTAGTAAGTAGGTAAATATAAATATATATATATATAGTCGTCTACAATAAGTTAATTAATAACTAAATTTCTTAATAACATACCCTTCTAATGTAATATATTGAATACATATATTATACATCTTCTTTCTCTTTCTCTCTCTAATGAATTATATTTGTTAAAATGGTCCTTCTGAAAGAATCATTTATACACCATTACTGACGTGTATAAACTGATCAGTATCTCTGTTATGCCGTACTTCACTTAATTAAGTATTTTTCCAAGTATATCTGAACCTTTTTTTTTTTTTTTTTTTAACTTCCAAACTGATTTGATATTGATGCGGAATGAGATATAATAAGGCAGGAATTTAAACTATAGGAATTAGAGTTATTTCAAGGTTTGAGTTATTTTATTTCATATTTGTCT
Source organism: Ficus erecta (assembly GCA_008635985.1). NCBI lineage: Eukaryota > Viridiplantae > Streptophyta > Magnoliopsida > Rosales > Moraceae > Ficus > Ficus erecta. The sequence goes on from BKCH01001491.1 coordinate 178,684, forward strand.
ATTAGGATTTATTTGAGTTATATTCAGATTAATTAAGATTTATTCGAGTGTGATTATTATTAAGAGTTTTTTTTTTTTTTTGGTCTAAGGATTATAATCAGGAGTTTGGTTATCATTAGGATTTGTGTTTATAAACGGAGCAAAGTATTTATATTTTTCATTTCAGACCTAGATTATTATTGCTCTTCCTTAAATTGTTATGTTCTTCTCTATATATTTCTCTCGGTTTCTAATCTATCCTGATTTTATATTATTTGATATCAGAGCTTCATTCTTTTTCTTGGCTGAAAATTCTTTTCTCTTTTACCAAGTCTTTTCTTTTCTACCAAATATATAACTTTTTTCTTTTTTCCTTACCTCCATTTTTTCAACTCAAAACTTCTTTTAAAAACCAAAATTTCACAACTATCCTTTTAATTTCTTTACGTTAAACCAAAAAAAAATTTTTTTTCTTAGAAAATCCATTGTATGCTTCCATCCACACGCCGCCATCGTCCCTCCCTCCACCGCTCCACTGCCATCTCCTTCAGGCCCCGCCGCTATTGCCCTCCGATGACACCGCCCACACCATTGCACTCAGGAATCTTTCCCTTGGTTGGGTAATATTCTATTTTAAATTTTATTTTATAGTATTCTTTAAGTAACATATTTGTTAAGTGTGTTTTGCTCCATTTGACATATATATATATATATATATATATTTTTTCTTAAACCAATATCATCATGGCTTTACAAAAATATGTTCAATCCCTCTACTAGTACCATCATCCCTATGATGATCCTCCATTTAGACAACCATGCTTGTTATTCTAAACAACCTAGTTATGATAAATTAATCCAAATTTTTACCATGAGAGAAAAAGGGTATGTTCCTGAATTTGATGGTAGTTTATTAATGTCTTATTTGATTGGTTTAAGCAAGCTTGAGAACCTTTTTTAAGCATAATTACGATATGGATTATTTTGAATGTATTGTGTTGGTACACACTCAAAATGATCAGGAAGGTCTGTTAACGAATTTTGGACCCAAAAAAAAAAAGGTTCAAAACGAGTTAGAACACTTTAATTTAGCAAAATTGGGGAATTACACTTATACCTTAACCTGAAACCTGCTAGTCAAGTGCTAAATCTGTTAATATTGTCTCGTCTACTTATATTTGTGCGAATATATATGGAAAAAGGAGAGTTCATCTGCAAGATATAAATTACACTTCTTATTTTCATATTTTGGTTCAAGATAAACCTAGAAACTTGTCATAGATGAGGGGATACATCGTGTCTAAAAAATTTTCTAACGGATCGAATGAAACTTTGAAGTGGACTTTACCCTAGACCGTTTTCAACAAATTAGATTGGTAAAGTTTTTGCTTAAGTTACTAATAGATGCTTACTACTCCCTTTTCAATTGGGTCCCTATATGAGGGCATTTTTACTATGATATTAAGTGTGATTCACATTTTATTTGGACTTTCTCTGGTGATGATAATGAGTTGAGGCACATTGAAGTGAATCAATATGTTTTTAAACATAATGGGAGAACACTTGTCTTGAAACCTGCCAGGCCAAAGAAAAAAAAAAAAAGTGTCTAAACCAAGCCCTTCACCATTTTGAAGTGAATTAGTCTCGCTCTACTCCAAATTAGAGGTTACGTTAAACAATGAGGTTGTTCATCACCATTCCTTTCCCAAGCCAGTTTTTGATAACCCGGACATCGCCTTTTCATTCCATTGTCCTATCATCACCTTGCTTTGATCCTTCCTAATCTCTTGAAATTTCTACCGAAGCTATAACTTCACCCACTGAATTTAAGCATATATTTGGTAAACCATTTTAAACCCAAAAAAAAAAAAAAAAACTCAACTAATTTTTGTCTTGTTTTGAAAAGTGAACAAGTTTTTTAACTAGTTTCTAAAAAGTCAATACTAATTCATCTAATATGATTACGGGATTCATTTTCAATATGGTAGAATTGTCATTCTATGTTGCAGTAAAGTTTCGAATGTTTTCTTTGTTTAATTCTCTATAGCGACGATTTTGTATCAATTATTTCTAGCATCTTTTGGAATCAAGTGTTGAGACCAAAGAATTTTTTGCGTTTCAGATTGTTGATTCATGATTCTTTTGAGTTTTATTAACTCACCAAGGTCGAGTTTTCCTGCCATTAGAATTTAGTTATTTTGTAGTTATATTATTTTATACTTATTATTAGTAAGATTTGTTTGAGTTCTATTAGGTTATTTTAGGGTGTATTTGAGTTTTCAATAGGAATTTTTGGTTATCATTAGAATTTATGTCTATAAATAGAGCAAGTTTTGTATTTTTCACTTCACACATGAATTATTACTTAAATACAAATATTTTCTTCTTATTTTTCTCTCTTTCTTCCTAAAGTTTTCTTTTCCTCTTTCTTAAATTTTGGTTCAACTATTTTTTCCTTCTTTTTTACTTTGTCATTTTTTTATTTTTTATTTTTTACCATTTCTTACAACAATTTTGAATAACTCTAATTCCTATATTTTCTATTTTTATTTATTTTTTACTTTTACTTCGTTTTTTTGGATTTTTCTGCATGCTTTATTGGTTTGTCCTGCACGCATAAAACACGTGCTATCCTACTAATTATACACACACACATATATATATATGAGAATTTTCCTATCTAGCATTACCGGAATGCCGGACTGAAAGCTTCCTCTCTCTCTCTCTATATATATATATATATATATATATATATTTTCCCCCCCTCAATCTCTCTCTCTTTTATAGGTTCTACCGCTCTCTCCCCACGGTTGTGCTAATAATATCTTACGTAGATTATACCGTCGGACGGTAGAGATTTCTTATATATATATATATATATATATATATATATATATATATAACTATCCCAGTCCTACATCATTTCTATTCGAAATTTATATCAGAAATTGCATGCGCCTACAAGTAGTGCTCTTCGTCCTAAAAGTTGTCACCGGCCCCTAATTAATAAATACCAGGTTGCTGGAAGCAATAGTACTTAATGGAAGTTTTTGTGAATTATGAATATATGCCAAAAAGTAGAATTATGAATATATATGCCAAAAAGTTGAGAATTTTTAAAGCTTACACTTGCTTGGCCATAAAAAGTTGCAGCGAGGTAGGCCATTGGATGGCCGTAGAAGCCAATTTCCTCAAGTGGTCCAACTACATTTGAGAATGCCATTGTCGTCCCCGTGAATAGTCTTCGAGAAAAAGAACTCGCTGACTGATATATATATATATATATATATATATCAAAAATAAATGTTACTATGTACATTAATTCACATATCAATTATGATATGCATATAAATTGCATCGAAAAATAAATGCTATTTATAGCCAAAAGGCTGTATATTTACTCTTTACTTTGACGCCTTGGTTTGCATAAGACTTTTCGAAAAAAATAAAAAAAGTTCAATTCAAATTACAATTTTTCACTGTTTCAAAATCCCCATACATCTTTATTTAGGCCTGTTTGATTCATCACCTTAAATAGCTATCGTTTAACTCTAAGACGTAGTATATTTGGTTGGTGGCAAGACATTCATCAAGTATACTTAAATACTTTTATGATTTCACGACAATTTAATTCAAATCCGACCATAAATTTTCACTTTTTAAAAATTCATACCAATATATGCCACACTTATTTTTCTATCTTTACACTATTTATCAATACCTTTAACAAAAACTATTATAATATACATTTAATTTGAAGACAGAATTAGAATTCTACAGTTAACCACAAATATTCAGATTGAATGAATGAACATTCAAATATAACCTATGATTCAAACGGCATTTTTTTTTTGCCTTCCAAACACCATTCCAGAAAAGATTTCCAATTTGAATTAAAATAACCATAGTACCAACCATAGGTAAAAAAATAATAATACTAATAAAAGTTTAGAATGACAGCTCTATCTTTTATTGTTATTAATCTTATTTTATTACCGCGGAAATAGTCATGACATGTGAATGTAGTTAGGTAATTAAAAGTTTATAATATAAAAATTGTACTGGTTTGTATAATTACCTTGATGCCAAAAAAATTGTAAACGAAACCGGCAATCAAGAAACTGCCAAGGGCTTCAAGAGAATGTTTCTTTCGATCAATAGTTGCTTTGGCTTGGCGAATATAGTCCAAAGGGTCATCCTTTAAAGCAATTGTGAAGGGAAGGAGGACATAACCAAACCAATTCCCCCATTTTGCCTTTGTATTTTTCTCCATCATATCAGCCAATTCCTGTAAATTATTACTTGTTTAACATATATACATTATTTGTAGACAAATATATACATCCCGCAAATATATAGACAAGTATGTGTATATAACAGTTTTCGATAGTCCATGTTGTAAGATTTTAATAAATGAATTGCAAAAATTATTAGTAGTCCGATATGATTAATATATATATATATATATATATATAAACATTGATTGACACATATAGTTACAAAATTATTTTTAAGTGTACGTAATGACTGACCTGAATTCCTGGTGATGGTCTTAGATTCATGAACAAAATCGATCTCAGACGAATTTTTCTGGGAAGATTATTTTTCTTCACAGTCCCTGGTACTCCCTCAGCATTCTTATTCTGAAGGCCTACATCAAACACAACAAGAAGAAATCAAGATGGTGATTTCTTTTGTGACTAATAATGTATTTGTTTGCATTTTTTGTGAAATAAACTTACCATATCTTCTATTGAGATATTTAGATAAACCAGCTTGTGTGACTCCCATTGCAACATCATTTATAGTCTGACGTGACAAAGCAATGTTTGATATTGATGAAGGTCGACACAGTGAAATATTCACCCCGAAAAAAAAAAATTCGATACAGTGAAATATTCATATTATATATAATTATGGATCGTGATTCTTTAACATCATCTATAGTTCACTTAGGGGGAAAAAACTTAAAAATATCGATGCAATTAAGGAGAAACAATTAATAATCACACGGTCAGTTGCAGGTATGGCAAAGTTTACCCAAAAAAAAATCCCTAGAACCTCCAATATGTGAGGAAAATGCTATTCTTAAAAATTTAATGGTATGTCAAACGGATAATAAGAAAGACATGAGTACTTTTATAAGCACGAGCAGCCAAACCCTTTATAAAAATAACTAAACAAGTTCAGATTAAAAGAGGAAAAAAAATCCAGAAAAAAATTCAAGATTTATAAATCCAACTGTAACTTTAAGATCCATAAATGGAAGTTCTTCAAATTAAAAGATCTTTTTCATTTAAATTTAAAAAAAAAAAAAAAAAAAAACTTGAGGGCATCTGTAATGTGGACCACCATAACTAATGAATCTTAGGCTCCATATTATTAGATCCACTTGAAATAGACAGAGATGTCTTTGTTAAAATAGATGATATTTATGAATAGCATAGTCATGGCATCTCAAGAAAACAAAATTCATAGGACCACTGGCAAATTAAAACCTTGAAGACATTGAAACATAGCCTGCAAAGTAACTGATCAGCCAACAACAGTATACTTAAACAATCAAATACAGTAATATATACCTTATCTATGAATTTTGGGAGTCATTCCTGTTGAGATTTTATTAATTTCCTATTATGGGTTTACATATTAAATGACAATTATATTATAAGTTATCTAACTTAATATGGCCGAATAAGTGATCTATTAGCTGGACTCTAGAGATATCTATTGTGTATGAGTTTTAATGTGTAGAAACCCAATACTAATTGAATTAGGGTTCATGGGAATCTAATTTAAGTTAGTATATAAGGGTTGTGGTCCCCAAGTCAAATCATAATACGTAATATTTGCTCTCATCCTCCTTCTCCATTAAAGAAAGAGAATCCATAGAACATCTTAGGAACCTAAGGAGATTTGACCGTGGAAGACTATATCCTTCTCTAATATGTCTTCATGGATTCAGGTATGTTTCCGATTAATTTCTCTTGATGGTTTAACATGAGATCTGGATTTGGTGTTTTTCTCAACAATTCATACTTTGCTTCCTGAATATTTAAAATGTCCATTTTACCTTTCCTAAACTTTGAATTTAACCATAATTTACCCATTCATCAGAATTTTAGTTAAAAACAAATGAAAAAAAAAGAGGAATAGTTTTACTAAATTTATTCTGTTAGGATTTCTGATAAAAAAAAAAAAAAAAAAACCACATGACAATATTTAACTAACTTTTTTTCCATTTATTTTTAACTAAAATTCTAATAAAATGGGTTAAGTAAGGTTAAATTCAAAATTCATGAAACAAAATAAGAGATTTTAAAGTTTAAATAACATAGGTATATAGTAAAATAATAAATAAATAAATAAAAAAAAAAAGGGGGGGGGGAAAACCCCCACCGACAAACACATAAATATGGTAAAGATTTGGGAAGGGGAAAAAAAAATTAATTAGTTACCACATTCAACGCGTTCTTAACCAACTTCATATCATCCAAACTAACAATCTTGAAAACCATTCGCCGAGGATTCTTCTCACTACCCGGAGGCCCTTTAATTGGTGTGTTGGTATCTTTCAAAACGAGAAATGCCGTGGCCATAAACATGCAAACATCAACCAAAGTATTCCAAAGCAACTTGAAAACCCACCATAGCCCAAACAAGACCACCGCCAACCTCCCCAAAAAATTATTACCACCCTCGTTATTCTTTTCTCTGATTTTGTGAGTCGGTATAGTCGGCAACGCCTCGGGGTTAGAGGTCTGCCGGGTGCAAGCGAGTAGGAGCGACATGAGAGAAATGCCGTCGCCGAGAGAATGGTGAATCCTGAATATGCCCACACTCTCAGCCTGGGAGGTTTTGAGGTTCAGGATGTGGAGGTCCCAGAGTGGCCTTGTTTTGTCAAGGCTTGTCTTGGTGAGATTGTAGATGTAGTCTTCCAAGTATTTGTCCGGGCAGTCCTTGTAATTAGCCAAGTCTATGTCTGGAATTATAATGTGCTTGTCCAAATCCACTTCTGTTCTTACCCATTTCATCTTTCCACCTTCTTTTTCATCCACAACCTGAAAGATCATAATTTTTTTTTAAATCAAAATTATCCCCCAGAAGTTGAACATAGAATTCGGTGAATTGAAGATGATAAATGAAATTGGATAGGTAAATTAAACTCATCCCCAAAAGCTATATTAAAATGAGAGAGTGTCGTATCATCAAAATATAAGCACTATAATAGATCCAAAACCCGTCATTGTCTGCAAAAGTTAGCTTTAATACCACAAATAAATGAGCTTTTAAATACTCATCTATAAAACCCAGGTTAATACGGAGGATGTTTCACATATAAACATTATGATAATTCACTAACTTAGCAACATAAATCAAATTCAACTTTTAATAGAAAACAACCGAGGCCCGTTTAGAGTAACCACTTCAGTTGAAGTTTTCCAAATGTTTTTGTCTTTTTCTCAAAGTAAACTAATTTCAATATTCACATCCGCAAATCTCTCTTAAAAACTTAAACTTTAAAAATCCATAACTTTCTTATTTCAATTCAAAATGAGATATATGTTTTTTTTTAATATCATCAAATGACGAGAAAATGACATAAGATACATATTACTATTTTTTTAAATATATTTTAAGTTTTTACACTTTTTAACTATCACAATTTATTTTCAGCCAAACGCATAACTCCAAATATTCACTAATTTCCAATCAAAACATTTTCAAAATTCCAATATACTGGAGTGTGTGCTCGAATCACCCCCTTAGAAAGATTACTTTATGCGAAAATAATTTTTCTTTTAAAGGTCGTTTTTAGTGTCAAAAATGTTGTTGCTTACCACCAAACTAGAGAAGCGGGGGTGCTTTAGCAAAGTAAGGGGAAGGTTGTCCAGTGCAACAACCGGGTCAATCTTGACTTTGTACCCCATTATTGCTAATACATGGACGTTAGTGTTTGACCCATGGAACAAACGCCCTGCCGGACTCAATGGCTGCTCCTCCTCTTCTTCTTCTTTCTTGATTTCTTCGTCTCCCGATGACGATGGCGGTGGCGATCTGTTTCGGAGTGTTGTTTTGATAGGCCTCAAAGCTTGCTTTCTCAATCTGATACCTTCTTCAGACTCCATTGACATGAATAAGTAAAACAACTATATATATATATATATATATATCTCAATTTCCCAAGGATATATTTTCTTATATGTTATAGTGTGTTCTAGTAGCAAGGTGTTGAGGATTGAACTATATATATTAGGGGAAGAGAGTTAAGAACAAAAGCCTGAAGAGATATACGGTACCGCATACCATGCGATATTTATGAAACTATTTAGATATTAGTGTAAAAGATAAATATTATTAAAAATATAATATTAAAATCACTTTATAATGACAATATACCACAAAAAAAAAAAAATACAAATAACGTATGAAAAGAGTGTCTTATAGCAGTTCCCTCTTTAATTCATTTAGTGGGTTAATTACATGGGGGTGAAATGAATTGAATGAATGCTACCACACCCTTTCTGCTACCCAACCATCAATGCTTAAAGAGAGTGGTTTTAATGTCTCACTATAATATTCGGTAGATCCACGTACGGATCATCAGCTATCATATATTACCGAATTCATTGTCTTTTGCCTCAAAAATTGAGAGACCCTCCGCATCCCGTTATTTTACATCTACATCATAGCGTTATCTTTACTAATTCTTTTGTGGTTGCAGATATAATATATCAAAAAATCTCCCACCATTTATAAGGTGTAAATCGAATTCTCTCAAATTTAAAATTCAAAAAAAAAAAAAAAAATCAACATCCTAACGCTACATCTATTAATAATATATATTGCTCATTGTGTCTTTAGAGCTTTTTTCACACTCCATAGTTGGTTAAGGACTTTTTGTTTCTTTTTCTCTTTCATCTGCTTTCGGAAGTACTATATGATATGCATGGCCTAAGGCTCTCGAATTTATGGATTGATTTTTCCACGAGAAAAAAACTCTTACAAAATCTACCATGACATATTATCATATTATAATATTAATTTATTTATTCATTACAAATTATCGATTATACCTTTAAGTTACTATTTATATCCATGATGATTTCAGCTAGTGATGGTTCCTGGTTGGTTACCATATGGTATCCAACATGATACCGATCAGTACCCGTCACCTCCAACGGAATACCAGTATCCAAATCGGTTACCGATCAATAACCAAATGATTAACGACCTATAACTATAACCTCCAACGGGATATATGGTTACCAACCAATAACCAAATGGTTACCAACCAGTAACCACCACTTCCGACGGGATATATGATTACCAACCAGTAACCAAATTGTTACCAACCAGTAACTAAATGGTTATCAACTGATAGCCAAATGGCTACCAACAGATAATCGCCAAATCCCTCAGATTTTTTATTGTATTTCATTGGACAACTTCAAAAAAAATCACAAGATGTAAAAATTAAAAAAAAAATTACAGAAAAGAATTCCAAAACCACAGTATATAAAAATCGGATCAAACAACCAAAATGTCACACAAATAAACCCCCCAAAATCGCTATCAACAACCACGAAGAGGGAGGTCCGGCATCATGGTATATAGATCTGATCTCCGGCCTTTGCAGATCAGCCACCGTGAGTCATCAAAGCTCAAGCAAAGTTGGCACGTCGAAATATTTTCGTTATATAAAATTTAAATAAAAAAAAAAATCATTTTGCAAAAAGACTTTCTCATTCGATATGTTTGTACAAGACACTCGATTGTGAATTCGTCCCTTATGCGCATGATTTGAGCATTTAGGGATTGTATATTTAGTGGCAAATTTCTCTTCAAAATTGAGTGGGAGACAAATGATTTGTAGTGTGTGTGTGAATTTCTATATATGTACTATAAAAAAAAAATTAAAAAAGAGATAATGAGTATTAATTAACTAAAAAATATATATTCCTTTAGCAAAAAAAAAAAAAAGAAAGAAAGAAAGAAAGAAAGTATTAACTAATTATGGTTCAACCTCCTCAACCTTTGAAGCAAAATTGCGTACACAGACAAACAAGTACAAATACCAAATTATAATAATATAAATTAATAATTAACCATAGGTAAGCCCTCTTAATTATAAGATGAAATACGAATGGCAAGCTTGCCAAGAACATGATTAAAATATGTAATTAAGGTTTTAGTTATATTTCTCCTTAACATTAGCAACCTCTAATTTCTGTTTAGCAAGCTCCTCTTTCTCTTTAATTGACTTTGTAATACTTCTGATCGATTCAACAATATCTTCGCATAACTGGTGCAGGTTTGGAAAATAGTCTTCATCTCCAGATAGAACGATACTCATCTTGTTCCATTGAAATGACCAAATTCAACATCAGATTGAAGATGCTCTTACACCTAAACGTGGAAGAGTAGATCTTGTGTTTTAAATTTTAAGACCTCATTCTTTTAAAGCCGAAATTCCAAAGAAAATATTCTAAATTTGATATCAAAGATTGTATTATGTCAAAGAGTTAATTTTTCTATCGAAATGTCTAAATTTTTTTTGGTTTAACATGGAAGAGTAGATCTTGTGTTTTAAATTGAGGACCAAATTCTTATAAAAGCCTTAATTCCGAATAAAAATGTGTTGTCCAATCTAATTTTATGCTTTTAAGTACAAAACGGTTGGTACATTTACATTGGCATATACAGAATATAATCACAGGATGGACTTTTTCTCCCGAAAAAAAAAAAAAAAAATCATAGCATGCAGGGGACATATATATATATATATATATATATATATATATATAATAGGTGCCGTGTAAGATGAAGATTGGAATTAAAGAATTGAAAATCAAAGTCTAACGAAATTCTGCCACAAGAGTGGCAAAAGCAAGGCAACAAATTGTTTGTCCATGTTTGGCTGAAATTTAATGTAGAAGAAAAAGTTTTTCTTCATGATGTGATGCTAATATTAATTGCAATTTCACTTCAAGTAGCTGGCAGTTGAATCTACCAGCTATATAAATTTTCCAAAAAAAAAAGATATATATGTGGAAATTAATGTGTGATAAATATATAGAGATAGAAAAAAAAAATATATATATATATATATATGATATATAAACTAGAGATGGGCTTTTAACTTTTTTTTTTTTTTTTTTTGGAAAAATTACAAGTAATTCAACTAGTTATTTTAAGTTTTTCTAAACCGAAAGTTACAATGGTCGGATAGTATAAAATAACGGATACAAGATCTTTCATATATATATATATATATATATATCATTAGTGACCACTGACTTGAATTCCTGTTGATGGTCTAATGTTTATAAGCAAAACAGATCTGAGGCGAATTTTATTTAGAAGATTATTTTTGATCTCGGATGCCCCTTTATCATAACCATTTTTCTCACCTATATATGTAACGCACCAAATGCAAAGATAAATTAGGGTGTGGCTTTCCATTTCAAAAAATAAATAAAAAGAAAAGAAAATAATGTGGCTTTCTTGCAGTGAATATTGCTGTTACAAAATTAATTGAAAAAACAAATATCTAAGAATTGAATTACAAAATGCTCACCATATCTTCTATTGAGATACTTATACAAACCAACCTGTGTGATTCCAACGGCAACATCGTTTATGGTCTGCAAAGCGAAAAGCAATACAAGATCACGGATAGTATAGGAAAAAGTACTACTATTGAACACCACCTCATTTAGTTCCCTTATTGAATCTCAACAATATTTTATTATAAAGTTAAGCGTAAAATTAACGTTTTAAGTTGTCAACTACTAAAACTAATAAGATTGTTTTTAAATGTCATCCAACTATATGAGTTGTTGTTTGTTTGTTTGTTTGTTTTTTCATGCATAATAATATATTCACAGCTTTGTTGAGGCCAGCTCAGTAAATATAAGGAAGTGAGGAGTTTAAATAAGAATTCTTAAATTTAAAATTTACATGAAATATTTAGAAATGCGAGCCATAGGCTCTCTATCTAAAAATTCTCATTATTGAATACCATAACATAAATATTACATGATTCAAAAGCAATCTTTTTGGAGAAATATTGCGCAAATAATACTTCTTCTTCTACTCCTTTTTATTTTATTATTATTATTATTATTTTATGTTAAGATAGAGAGATTTGAACTCTTCACTTTTTGATAGAATTGGCTATAAAATTACCGTTAAACTATATCTGCAATCACGTATATATGATTTCTTACTATTTATGAATAGTCAATAATTAAACATTTCTGACACAAAAAAAAAAAAAAAAATTCAGTCTCTCCGCAAGTGGTAGCTTGATCAATGTCAAGTGATACGGATATAACAAATTAAAGTAGGTTGAAATTTCAATTTCTAGAGGACAGCATGATCGGAGGATCTTATCTTCTGGGTCCTAAAATAATACCCAACCGTTTAATTTCACGAAAGATTTTATGGTGGAAAAGAAAAATACTCTACCTACAACCTGAGTTTAAACCATTAAAGTTTTCTACCAAATTTTCCTTCAATTGTTGTACTCGTCGAATATATACTACATATAATTGTGTTCAAACTTGTACAGCACAAAATTATCATTAATTTAATTAGCTCTTTTTGAAGTTCATATAAGTCATCATTTTTAGAGCTTTATATTTCATTTTCATTTATTTATCCAATTTAATGCATATGATGCTTTTTTTTTTTTTTTTTTTGGAAAGCCATAGAAGCCACGTTTTGGAACCATATAAATCTCATCTAATTCTTTAGCAAAAAAATAGAATAAATAAATAAATCTCTTACAATATGAAAATTTCAACAAGTTGCATGCTATTATAAGATGATGCTATTACTGGTCTTCTTGGGGCTAGCTCGGCATATATGGGGATGGGATTGAGGTTCTTATAAGTCATATATTTGAAATTTAAAAGTTTTTTTTAATTAAAAAAATTAGTGTCCATAATAAATCAATAAATTATATTTTCTCTATTAAAAAAATTAGGTGATCACCTTTTTTTTTATGATGTAGTATTTAAAATTTGTTATGACTGTCACTTTTTTTTTTTTTAATGTTAGACACATTAATTCTAATTTTAAAATTTTAAATATTAATTTACGCCATGATAAGTTGTCATCTTTAATTTTAAAAATTTATCATTAAAAAAATATTAACTCACGTATCATATATATTTATACTTTAAATAAAGTTGATACTCGAGTTAGCTTTCGTGGCATTATTCTTTTATTAATTCGAGATATAGAAGGAAGGGAGTGAAAAGAAAATGAATTACCATGTTCATAGCATCCTTCACCAACTTCATATCATCGAAACTGACCGTCTTATGAACAATCCGACGAGGATTAAGCTCACTGTTCGGAGGAGCCGAAATAGGCGTCTTCGTATCTCTCAAGAACAAAGAAGTGGCCATAAGCATAATGACATCAACGAAGGTGTTCCAAAACAGGACGAGAAGCCACCATATCCCGAAGAAGCAGTGCGAGGATCTCCGGATGAAGCCGCCGTTGCGGCCGTCCGATTTCCTCGTGGGGAGTGTAGGCAACGCCGTCGGATCGGCGACTTGCCGAGTGCAGGCCAGGAGGAGTGACATCAGCGACATGCCGTCGCCGAGCGAGTTGTGGATCCGGAACACGGCCACGCCCTTGGCGTCAGAGGTTGTGAGGTTGAGGATGTGGACTTCCCACAGCGGTTTCGACTTGTCGAGGCCGGTTTTCGTTAGGTTGTAGATGTGTGTATGTATAATGTACTCAGAGAGTCTATCAGTTGCCTCTATTAGTTGCCTTTTATGTATGTATTGGGTACAGGATCTTCTTTTCTTTTTATGGTTATATTTATTTGTGTAATGGCTTTGTCTTTGTGTACTGTTCTGAGAAGACCATACTTTCCTTGTAATAATATACCCTACTTTACTATTACGCCAAAAAAAAAAAAAACCTTAGAAAATATGATAATGTTCAGTGTAAATGGAACATTAAAAAGTTAAATTATTTCAATTTATTTTTATTTTTTTCAACATAAAATTATTTCAAAAATATTCTATTATGAGAAAAGATGAGCCCTTTCTCTAGAACGTCAGATATAACTATACATATAACTCTAGACTTTAGTGATTGTACAAGTAGAATGAGTCAAACAACTTTGTACAACCACTCTATATATCTGTCACAGAAATTTTATGTTTCTATTAAATGATTGTCAAGTCATGTAGTCATGTAGTCCTTTCATTTATATAACGCTAATCACAATGATCACGATATACTTTAATAATTATGCTATTCTCACAAAAAATAAAAAAATAAAAACGAGTACGTTCAACAATTTCTAACAATAATTTTAGTCCCAATATTGCTGTGATTAAATGTCATTTTTAGTCACTATTTTATGATTAATATGTAATTAGTCATAATTTTTATTGTAACTAAAACTTCTAACCATAAGATTTTGGTTATAAGAAAAGTTTTAGTCACACTATGACTAAATTATGGCTAAAAATTCTAATCACAACAAAAACTTCGGACTAAAAATAACATTTAGTCACATTTAATGTCATGATTAAAAATGTCATAAAAAATATTGTGACTAAAAATTCATTTTTTTTTATAGTGAATAGGATTTTATTACATGAATTAAATTGACTACCAGTTGCTGATTATTAATAGCATGAAATTTTTAGTGTGTGTGTTTTAAAGTATAAACTTGGCCTTTCATGAAATTCATTATCTAATATTAAAATGATAAATGCATTTTTTTTATATAGTGCATTTGTCATTCGTCCTAAATAATCATGTGTGACGGTCTAATTATTGTCACATGAATTTTTTATCTTTTGTTTTATTTATCTATATTCGCACGGGCGAGGCGTGCGCTCCTCAACTAATGTCTGTATAAGAACATGTAAAAAGCTAAACGTACAGTATGGATTTAAAATGGAGCTAAGTTAAATTTACTTTGATAAGTACTAGTATTGAATACTCCAACACCAATATAAAAGAAGCTCCACACATTTTGAATAGTCTACAATAAATTGATTAAAAGAAAAAGTAGCAAAAGTCAAAGTCATATATATATATATATATATTATCATCATCTTCATCGCATTCAAGAAATGTTTGTCGATCAGTTGGATAACAATTATGATTATATGCTATTCGACAATTACAGCTAGGTTGTAGTGAAGCTAGCTAGCAATTCTGAATATCTGCAAGTCAACTAGGATTCTTCTGAGAAAAAAAAAAAAAAAAAAGAGAAAAAGAAATTACTTTTATTTTTTGGCAGCCGAACTGACCGACTAGTTTTTAATGAGGGCTATATTGGGAAGAGGGAAAACAAAAAACAGTTGAGCAGTTTTATCTTGCAGTGCGCTAGTAGGTTATTCTGTGTTATGGGGGAAGAAAGAAATTTGATCGATCGATCGATCGGTATTCGGTGGTGCATTAATTTTTGGCTCCACACGTGGATTGCCTAGCTAGTACCACTTGGCTATATCTCTTGGCTTCTACCATAATTGGACAAGGCTACGTGATCTTTTTAATGCTATATATGTTTGATAAAAGGGATGAGAAATAAAAAGAAAAAAGAGTAAAATCTCTTGGTGATAAAAGGAAAGAGGTTTTCCATCATGTTATTTGGTAGACGGGAGAAAGAAAATAGGAAAAAAAAAATCAAATGCATTTTATAATTTTAACCTCATATAAATTAGGAGATAATGCACGATAGATTAAGGTCAAAATAGGTATTTTACTCACATTTACTAGGTAGTTAGCATTGATACCTCCTAAACTTATTATCATTTGGTAACTTACCCTCCAAACTTTTAATTTTGATAATTTATCTTTAAATTTGCTAAATTGTTGCAATACCCATTTTAGTTAATTTTACACTAAATTAAAGATTTGAAATTAGAAGATTTGCATTAGGGTTTATGTTATATTTGAAAATTTTTAATTGAAAATAGGTTTTTCTGGTGAGGCGTACATAGGTTTTTCATAATCAATTTTAATAGAAATTAATTGATAGGGGGTACATAGCTATAATTTAGCAAGTTTACAGGGTAAATTATCAAAATTAGAAATTTGAGGGGTACGTTGTCACAAAGTTATAAGTTTGGGAGGCATCAGTGTTAAATTTTCTTTGCAAAAAATTTGTTTTGTCAAAAATTTCCATCCACTTTTCTTCCCAAAGTTGGATGGATTAAAAAATGGTGGGGCCAATGGATTTTTAATTTCCCTTCCTAATTTCCTCTCTACCAAACAACCAAAATTCCAATTTCCTCTCCAAAATTCCTCCTCTATTTTTCTTCCTCTTCCTTTTCCATTCGACCAAACAAAGGCTAAATCTAACTTTAATCTTAATTTTTATATACGAACTCATTTAATTTTTTGTACATAAGCACAATCATAATAATATTTTAAATTTTAATTTACTAAAAAAAATTAACAATTCACATATAATTCAAATTTAATGTTTAAAAATCAATATCAAAATTAGTGTTCCTACCATTTTTCTTTTCATTTCTTTTCCAAAATTCTTCTTCTCGTTCGACAACGTCGTGAAGCTTTTTTTTTTTTTTTTTTTTTAAATTAAGATAATAGTAATAATTTCAAATTGTGGAGCCTATTACATGCCCTTCATTTCCTTTCTTAGTAATAAGATAAATAAAATTTACCTTTTTTCTCTCTTTTAAATCCATCTCATTAGTATGTACTCATTTTATTATCGTTCTTTTTTTTTCCCCCTCTTTAAACTTAGAGATTGGGAGATTCATACTCTACACTTCATAATAGAATCAAATGTGAAATTATCTTTAAATTATACATACAACAACTATTATCGTTCTCAATATTACATAATTTTAAAAACTCATTTTATTATCTGTATTTTGAATTAATTCGGGTTAACACTATTTATTAGATTTCCTATAAAATAGATAGAAAAAAGAGACATTAATCTAACTAATCCCCATTTTAAGAATTTTTATTAAAAACAAACAAACAAAATTACATGACCGCACTCATTCTCCTTTTTTATTTTTTATTTTTGGGTTTTTTTTTAAGTACGTAGAATTTTAACAGAAATAATAAGTTCGAATGTTCAATCTAAAATCCAATTCAAAACTCTTGAATTTGGGAAAATCTTAATTTATTATAGTAATTAGTCTAAAACCCTTTCAAATTGATCTAATCTAGAAATTTTGGTTTGAAATCGTATTCATGAATTCAGTAAATACTAGATATATTGTCACTAGTTATTTATTAAAAAAAAAAAAGTCAAATAGGTTTCTTTTTTCTTTTTTCATTTCATGTTATGAAGGATATATATCCAGTTAATAAATCCTTTTTTCTACATTACAAATTTGTGGTGTTATTGGCTCTAGTTTCTTTGTTTAAAAAAAATAAAAAATAAAAAAGAGTGTCCATGTCAAGTTAAAGTAGATCGATTAGTTGATGCACTTTCAAAGAAATAAAGCAAACAAGGGAAGACCACCTAAAAATTTTATAGTGGTTGTTGCGACCAAAATGTGACATTGACCATGAGATCATTTATTAATCTCACCAAGAATCTGTTACATGTTTTTTTTTTTTTTTAAATATTGAAAAATGTATTATAGGGGTAGATGTTAGAATGCCTAGATAATTCGAGGGAGGTAAATGTTCTCGTAGTGTGATATATGGATCCCTCACGAAGTAGATTGTCCATATACCTTGATTAACATGGTGGTGACTACTTAAACCTAAACATTCAACGAGAAGAACGCGCCCATCAACTCACCTAAAGGATGCTGGCCTGTTACAGGTTTTTCTCCACTTTTTCACTCCCCAAATTCCCAAAGAAAGTTATCTCAAGTTCTCACATATAACACTATTAGCTATAAATTAAAAAAAAAAAAAAAAAAGTTTCATTACCTATCAACCAACCTTTGTAATTGTATCCTATTAATTTCTAACAGACTTGCCGTTGAGATCAACTTATACTACCATGCCATGTTTATTACAGCAAGTCAGCAACGGTCGGTGATTATTACTGAACCATCATCCAACTTCAATATTTTTCTTCTTTTATTTTCACATTCTAGGTTAATTGGAATTTTAATAAGATGTGTACATATTAGCTATTCTAACAATTAATTTCATCACGTGAATGAATAATTGTTAATGGATGAATGATATTTGTTAGACCATCTACAAATTTTTATTTTTTTATTTTTTATTTGTTTATTTTTGCTCGTTAGATCATCTACAATTAACATACATGTCAAAGTGTACACTTTAAAAGAAATATAAAGTAACATATTAGCTATTCTAACAATTAATTTCATCACGTGAATGAATAATTGTTAATGGATGAATGATATTTGTTATACCATCTACAAATTTTTATTTTTTATTTGTTATTTTTGCTCGTTAGATCATCTACAATTGGCATACATGTCAATGTGTACACTTTAAAAGAAATATAAAGTAACCTATTTGATATGCTATCATTATTTAAGTTTCCAATGTATAGTGTTAATTTTATGCTATATGCCTACATCTATCTTTTGTTATCATAATTAAACTTTAAAATTCTTAAATCAAATTTTCAGTATTTAAATAATTTGAAAATAATAATGTTATAATTATTAAATGAATCAGTCAATATATCAACTAATAATTGCTAATTTTCTATGATAATATATATATATATATATATATAAAGATCATTTAGTAGCAATCAATATTTACATTTTTTTTTTTGCAAGGATCAAATATTTAAATTTGACATTTGTTATTTGATGATAGTATAAATTCTCAATAAATATAGTAATTGCCAAATTTAATATACAAGAATAGCATTACATAAAATAGTATTTTTTTTCTATTGAAATGTTCAAATTTAACTCGGATTGAAGATGCTCTTATATGTTCAATGGGAAAGAGTGGATCTTGTGCTTTAAAATTCAGGACCACATTCTTATATATAAAGTCTAAATTCCGAAGAAAAGATTCATAAATTTAATATCAGAGATAGTATTATGTCGAAGAGTAGTTTTTCTATTGAAATGATCAAATTCAACATCAAACTGAAGATGCTCTTACACTTAAACGTGGAAGAGTAGATCTTGTGTTTTAAATTTTAGGACTTCATTCTTATAAAGCCTAAATTTCAAGAAAATATTCTAAATTTGATATCAAAGATTGTATTATGTCAAAGAGTAATTTTTTCTATCGAAATGTCTAAATTTTTTATGTTTAACATGGAAGAGTAGATCTTGTGTTTTAAATTGAGGACCAAATTCTTATGAAAGCCTTAATTCCGAATAAAAATATGTTGTCCAATCTAATTTTATGCTTTTAAGTACAAAACGGTTAGTACATTTACATTGGCATATACAGAATAGAGATCCAGTCAATCATAGGATGGACTCTTTCTCCCAAAAAAAAAAAAAATCTATGATGGACTAATCATAGCCTGTTTAAGTGGAGCCTTATTGAGGAGGGGACATATATATATATATATGTGTGTGTGTGTGTGTGTGTATATATATATATAATAGGTGCCGTGTAAGATGAAGATTGGAATTAAAGAATTGAAAATCGAAGTCCAACGAAATTCTGCCACAAGACTGGCAAAAGCAAGGCAACAAATTGTTTGTCAAATGTTTGGCTCAACTTTAATGTAGAAGAAAAAGTTTTTCTTCATGATTTGATGCCAATATTAATTGCAATTTCACTTCAAGTAGCTGGCAATTGAATCTACCAGCTATATAAATTAATGCACTTCAAACGAAAATAAATAAAAGTAAAATACAACAACTTTTTTTTCCTTTTTTTTTTTTTTTTTTTTCAAATAAGGATTTATAAAACACAACAACTTGATCTGGCAAGATAGTGCATATTGATGCATGATCAAATTATCGATCAGAATCAAAAAAAAATCCCTCCCTTTTGAAATAATAGTTAGAGTTGGAGTTTTGTAAATTATAATAAAAATGTGTATTTGATTAAAGTGTAAATTAAAATAAATTGTGATTTAAAAAATAATATAACAATGCGTTCAAAAAGAAAAATATGTAATATAGATCTTATTTTATTTCTTTGGTCATTTTATGTGATTTAAAAGAAAAAATAATTTCATTTCAATTTGAAATAAAAGATTTATGAACTTTTAAAATTTGAGTTTTTAGAAAATAAAAGATAAAAAAAAGTGATAGGAAGAGATTTGACGTCTGAAAATGTTATTCATTTTTTAAAAAATGGTCCCTTAAAAGAGTAAAGACGTAAATTGGATTGGGCTGGGCTAAATGCCTACTCAAGGTTTTAGGCCGGTTAGGCTGTCACATGCATCTTATGGGTGATTTGTAAGAATATCCTAAATTTGGTACCTCGTTATAGTTTTGCCCTCTTTAAGAGTAAAATTAATAATTTTATCATTTTTATAATATTTAATTAAGTAATTAAATGAAAAAAATAGTAAATAGAAAAAAAAAAATATCACTATCTCTTTATTTTCTTTCCTTTTTTATTTATTGGAATAGTTTTCATATATCTCCGACTTCGTTCGACGGCTGCCTGCCCCCGACAAGTCACTGATTGCCGGCCGGTTGTCGAAATTTTTTTTCTTTTCATATTTCAACAAAGGTGACCGGATGTACTTAGCTTCAGTCACCGGTGTCGATGTCGGTCTTCGGTCTCCGGTCGGTCGCCGAAATTTTGTATTATGATAGAATGCGAAACGGATTCTATCAGAATGCAAAATGAATTCTATCGTATGCAAAATGGATTCTACCAGAATCCGAGAAGACAAAACTTAGAATGTAAAATGGATTCTGATAGCATGCAAAATTGATTTTAATAAAATGCAAAACGAATTCTACCAAATCCGAGAATACAAAACGGATTCTGATAGAATGCAAAATGGATTTTGATAGTAAAAAATGATTCTATCAAAATTCGATAATCCAAAACGGATTCTGATAGAACGTAAAACGGATTCTATTGGAATCTGAGAATCCAAAATAAATTAAACTAGAATGTTCTTTGAATTATCCTAGAATGTTTTTTAAATTTTATTATAATGCTCTTTGAATTCTACTAGAACACCTTTTGAATTCTACTAGAGTGCTTATTGAATTTTACTATAATGCTTTTTGAATTTTACTAGAATGCTCTTTAAATTCTACTAGAATACTCTTACAATTCTACTAAACTGTTTTTGATATTCCACTACAAAATTACACCAATAATAACGAAAATAATCAATCAAAATACCAAAAACTCAGCCATCAAACAAAGTCTTCAGGAATCATCAAAATCTTGAACAAAGTCCTGCAAAGGAGGAGAGAGAAAGGCATTTTCATGTGAGTGGGAAAGTGTACAGAAAAACAAATTACTGAAAGGATAGAAAGTGTTCTACTACATAGCTTCATTAATCTGCTGGCCTTTGATTAAGCAGCACACGAAGGATAAAAACCAAATAAATAGGAAAACAAATTGTATGAAGCATACATTAAAACAGTAAATCAATTGAAATCAATAGTGAAATTGTACTTAATCAAAGATATACAACGTCATAAAGCTATTTTAGAAGGAAAATTTCCCTCTAAATTAATTTCAATCATGATTTTAGCCTTAATTGAAGCTCACATGATTTGAACATGCTTAAATTTTGCTCAGTTTGACAAAATACCAATATAAGGGCCATTTCTGTAACAGTAAAAAAAATTTAAAATAGTGTGACGTATAAAATTAAAAGTCAAGAACCAACTTAAGACTAGAAGTATAATTCGGAAGTCATTTGTGAAAATAACTCTAACAGTTTAGGAAATATCTCAAATTAAACAGCTAGTAGTTATAACATTTTATCTAGAATATTGTAACTATTCGTAGATTTACATGTAACTTTTTACATTAAATATCATAACATTACTATTTAAAACAATTACTGCAAAGTATAAATATTACTTAAAAATTTATATTGGAATCATTTGATTGTTATAATAATATATTAAAACAATCCTAAGTATTGATTTATAAAAGGTGACGAATATTACACACAATCCCTAAAATTATATTCAGTACACAAATGTATACGTCTTTTTAGCGAGTACTTGCTTTAAACATACAAATATTCAAAATATCCTTAAATACTAGGAATTAAAATAACAATCCTAAGAAAAATTGAAGTAAAAAAAGTAAAACAAAAATAAAATAAAGAAAAAGAAAAAATGTTCTATTTTTAAGATATATTTTTAAAGCACATCCAAAAGTAGCGGTGCAGTACCGGAAAATGTACTTCGTTCCTGAGAACCAGATTCCCCCACATGGCCACCGTCACGGTTTTTTTTTTTTTTTAAAGATATTTTGGATTATATTCAAGATCAAAATATATATGGATTTGAGATTATAAATATAGTCATATAACACAAAAATGTTGCATTTTAAAATATAAGATATACCTTCGATTAAAACACTTCTCTCTATTCTTAGTGAACTATAGCCTCGTTATTAATTGTTAAAATTTTATAAGTTAAGGACACTTCTTTTTGCCATCTCCCCAAAAAAAAAAAAAAAATCTATTTTTTTTAACTTTTTTTTTTCAAAAATAAATATGGGACCAAAAATAACAGATTCTCAATAGAAATAGGATTATACATCATTTCCAATTATGAATAAAAAAAAATAACATTCACTATATTGTACAAACGAAGCAAATAACCAAAAAAAAAAAAAACCATTTAATTTTGACAACTCAGTTGTTCCCCATATTTCTTAATTATGCATATTATTGAGCGGATAAAATAGAACAGTCATCAATGTCAAAATCTTGTAATGATCCACCGTTCTTTATGCTACTTTTTTTTAGCTCAATAATTACACTTCTCTACGCTTTCCCACAAAAAAAAAAAAAAAAAAAAAAAAAAAAAAAAGATTCAACTTTGAGCTCGTACGTACTTACGTACGTGCCATGCATGCCGCTTCCCCAACATTGGCTACATCCGACTCCGACTGACTCCTCCGCCCAAAGAGCTAAACCCCACAGCCTTTGCAATATCCTTGAGCACAAACTTCTGAATCTTCCCCGTCGAAGACTTCGGCAGCTCCTCCTTAAACACCACCGACTTCGGCACCATGTAGTGCGGGAACTTCTCCCTGCAATACTCGAATATCTCCTCCTCCGTCGGCTTCCTCGCCGCCCCGTTCTTCAATGCCAGGAACGCGCACGGCGTCTCCTCCCAGAACTCGTCCGGACACGCCACCACCGCCGCCTCCTGCACCGCCGGATGCCCGTACAGCGCCGACTCCACATCCACGCTGCTCACGTTCTCTCCCCCAGTTATTATCACGTCCTTCCACCTGTCTTTTATCTCCATATACCCGTCCCGATGAATAACACCCACGTCGCCGGTGTAGAACCACCCGTTGCTCTTTATACACCTCCCCGTCGCCTCGGGGTCTTTAAGGTACCCCAACATGACGCACCCTCCTCTCACAACAATCTCCCCCAAAGTCGCGCCGTCTCTCCTCACGCTCGTCCCCGTGTCCGGCTCAACGACGTCGATCTCCGCCGTTTCCGCCGTCCTCACTCCTTGTCGGGCCTTTAACCGGGCCCGCTCCGTCGCTGGGAGTTTGCTCCAGTTATGTTTCCAAGCGCACGACACCGCAACTCCCATTACTTCTGTCAGCCCGTACCCGTGGCTGACAATGAAACCTAGGGACTCGGTCAGGTGGAGCACCGGTGCGGGCGGCGGTGCTCCACCTGTCATGATGTGGACCGGGTTCTTGAGAGGTTTGACGTCAGGTGTGTTCGACAGCATATTGAGCACCACGGGTGCAGCGCACACATGTGGGTGACGTTGTGGCGACGGATGAGGTTGAAGATCATCGCGCCGTCGAATTTTCGGAGGCAGACGTTGGTGCCGCCGACCGCCGCCATGCCCCAAGGGTAGGACCAACCGTTTGAGTGGAACATGGGGAGTGTCCAGAGATAGACCGGCTGTTTGGGGACCCCTCAGTCGACCAGCGAGTCAAGGGCGACGACGAACGCCCCTCTGTGGCAGTGGACAACCCCCTTGGGAGACGCCGTCGTGCCGAAGGTGTAATTCAGGACAATGGGGTCCCACTCGCTTCGCGGTCGGACCCACCGAAACCCGGGATCTCCTCTCTCCACCAAATCCTCGTAACTGCAAAGGAAGCGATCGTGATGTTGATCATCAATGTTATCATCTGCTTCGGCAATGAGAACGAGGATCGGGATCGGGGTCAGGGTCTGGTTGTTTGGCGGGAAGAAGGAGAGGACGTCGAGGACAAGATTTCGGCATAATTGGTCGACGAAGACGAGCTTGGACTCGCTGTGGCGGAGCATGACGGAGACAGTGCGGGGGTCGAGGCGTGTGTTGATGTTATTGAGGATGGCGCCGGCCATGGGGAGACCAACCACACACCGTCTTAATACTGTCTTGTCTCTAGCTACTCGTAAGGCGCTCTCCTAAGTCGTATAGCCATTTAATCTGCGTTTGCAACAGAAAGATAACTACTATTAACTAGTGCAATTATTTGGGAAACAAATATTAAGCGTATAAGATCAAAACAAAATGCTCGGAGAATCACTCATTTTAGTTTTAAGGACGATTGAACAAGCATTTTTTTCAAAGGTGAGATTAGATTAACTTGTAGCCACTCATTTAGGACCTACCTACATGCATGATTAAGAATATTATTGTCATCGTTGTTGTGCCAATAAGGCCCCGTTTCGTTCGTCAATTGGAGTTGGAATTTTTAAATTGGAGTTAGTTGACTTTTTAAAAATTAGTTAAAAATTTTTGCTGACTTTTCACAAAATGACAAAAAAAAAAAAAGAGTTGAAATTTTTGAGTTGAAAATGGAGAATCAAAAATATGCTAAGTGTTGTTCGGTGGGTATATATAGGCGACAAAATACGGACGATTGATATGCTAGGTGGTAATTATTATAAGGATAATTGATACGAATTAATGGTCCCCAAACTCTTTATCAAATGACGGTATAGTCCTTTTTATATAATTTTGTTCAATCAATCCTTAAACTTCTTAAACATTTGCAATTAAGCCCTTTTGTGTAACTTTCTATTAATTTTTTAACGGATAGGTCATGTGCAATGCACATGATTGCATATGATAAGATAAAACGGGTATAATTTGTAAAATGACATAAATATTTCAACTAAAACTAAAGTAGTTAAAAAATAATAAAATAGATGTGAAGATAAAAAATAAAACAAATAGCATGGGCGAAGAAGATGACACTGGGCGAGAACGACTGTGGCAAGAAAGAAAATGCTTTGCGGAGAAGACCTACGACGTAGAGGCGTTGTGTCGACAACCTAACCATGATGGGTTTAGCACAGCTTCAAGGTGGGGGATTTTGTAGAGACAGGGACCAGACGGTGGGCAAGAGCTTGAGGAAAGTTTTTGCGTCGTGCATGGTGGGGCTTGCAGCTGATTTCACTTAAAAATTTGATGTAATTTCATGTTTTGACTTGATAACTGGATGAATGATGATTTGATCGTGACGTAATGTGTTTTATGTTATAAATTAGTATGGAATTAAGTATTAAAAACTGACATATGCTTCAAATTGCAGAAAGATAAAATGATGTCTCCTAAACGTGTACCCAATTGGTATGATCGGTTTTTTAGTAAAACCACTGAACAAACAAAACTAGTTTTGTTTTTTGAATGTTTTACACGATCTGAGTAGTTTATATCTTAGAGAGAGACCAAACTAAACCAAATTATAGATTATCAGTTTGGGTGGTTTATGCTAACACTAAAAAGAATTTTTGATATTTTACAAACACTACAAGTTGCCCTCTGTAAATAAAACAAAAACAAAACAAAAAAAACAAAACAAAACAAAAAAACAAAAAACAAAAAAAAAAAACAAAAAAAGAAAAAAAACAAAACAAACATCCAAAGTCACGAATATTATAAAGTAGTCTATCAATAAAGATAAAGATAACATCCAAAATTCACAAGTATTAGTTTTAAAAATAGAAAATGTCTAAAGTTGTCCATCCAAAGTTTTAAAACAAACCAAAAATCAAGCTAAAAAATCACTAGCACAGTCCAACCAAATGAACCGAATGACATGAAACTACAAAACTAAAATATTCTAAATGTGTAGGTGTATATTTTAGAGGATTATTGATCAGTTTGGTCAGTTTATATCGCAAAAATGCTAACTAAACCGACCACCAAAATTGTTGTAAAACAACCTATCAAAACCAATCAAATTTTGGATTAGTTAACGGTTTTATAATAGATAGATATTTTGAACATCCACAATCAATTCTTTTATTTTATTGAAAAAGTACATAATATTATTACTGCACTGATCTAAACAATGAAAGTCATGGATTTGAAGGATATAATCAATATTTAAAAGAATGAGTTATAATCTCATTCTAACTCAGGATTCTTATGATTCCGGAAGATCTAGCAACAGAAGAAATAGGAACAACAGACGGCTTTCCCCTTATTTAGTTCGATCCCCATGATGGAAAGCTTGAATCTTTTTGTTTGGTCATGAACGGTTTCTGATCTAAGACAGTGTCCTTAGCAAGCTTGAGAGATTCGACAATATCCTCCAGTAATTGATGAGGATCAGGAATTGTATTTTCGTCCACTGAGAGACTTATTGTAATCTCATTCATGTAACTTTGAAGGCAAACCAATAATTCCTGAAAAACGCAGTAGTAATTAGGTAAATATAAATATATATAGTCGTCTACAATAAGTTAATTAATAACTAAATTTCTTAATAATATACCATTCTAATATAATATATTGAATACATATATTACACATCTTCTTTCTCTTTCTCTCTCTAATAAATTGCATTTGTTAAATGGTCCTTCTGAAGAATCGTTTATACACCATTACTGATGTGTATAAACTGATAGTATCTATGTTCCGCCGTACTTCACTTAATTAAGTTTTTTTTCCGAGTATATTTGCACTTTTTTTTTTAACTTCCAAACTGATTTGATATTGATGCGGAATGAGATATAATAAGGTAGGAATTTAAAATATAGGAATTAGAGTTATTTCAAGGTTTGAGTTATTTTAGTTCATATATTTCTATTAGGATTTATTTGAGTTATATTCAAATTAATTAAGATTTATTCGAGTGTGACTATTATTAAGAGTTTTTTTTTTTTTTTTTTTTTTTGTCTATGGATTATAATCAGGAGTTTGGTTATTATTAGGATTTGTGTTTATAAATGGAGCAAAGTATTTGTATTTTTCATTTCAGACCTAGATTATTCTTGCTCTTCCTTAAATTATTATGTTCTTCTCTATATCTTTCTCAATGTTTCTAATTATCTATTCTGATTTTACATTATTTGGTATCAGAGCTTCATTCTTTTTCTTGGCTGAAAATTCTTTTCTTTTTTACCAGGTTCTTTCTTTTCTACCAAATTTTAACTTTTTTCTTTTTTCCTTACCTACAATTTTTCAACTCAAAAACTTTTTTAAAAACAAAAATTTCACAACTATCCTTTTAATTCCTTTACGTTAAACAAAAAATAATAATTTAGAAAATCCATTGTATGCTTTCATCCACACGCTGCCATCGTCCCTCCCTCCACCGCTCCACTGCCATCTCCTTTAGGCCCCGCCGCTATTGCCCTCCGATGACACGGCCCACACCATTGCACTCAGGAATCTGTCCCTTGGTTGGGTAATATTCTTTTTTAAATTTTATTTTATAGTATTCTTTAAGTAACATATTTGTTAAGTGTGTTTTGCTCCATTTGACATATATATTATTTTTTCTTAAACCAATATCATCATGGCTTTACAAAAATATGTTCAACCCCTCTACTTGTACCATCATCCCTATGATGATCGTCCATTTAGACAACCATGCTTGTTATTCTAAACAACCTAGTTGTGATAAATTAATCGAAATTTTTACCATGAGAGAAAAAGGGTGTGTTCCTGAATTTGATGGTAGTTTAATGTCTTATTTGGTTGGTTTAAGCAAGCTTAAGAACCCTTTTTTAAGCATAATTACGATATGGATTAGTTTGAATGTATTGCGTTGGTACACACGCAAAATGATCTGGAAGTTCTGCTAACGAAAAAAAAAAAGAGGTTCAAAACCAGTTAGAACACTTTAATTTAGCAAAATAGGGGAATACCTAGACCTGAAACCTGCTAGTCAAGTGCTAGATCTGTTAATATAGTCTCGTCTACTTATATTTGTGCAAATATAAATGGAAAAAGGAGAGTTCATATGCAAGACATAAATTACACTTCTTATTTTCATATTTCATTTCAAGACAAACCTAGAAACTTGTCATAGATGAGGCATACATCGTGTCTGCAAAATTTTCTAACGGATCGAATGAAACTTTGAAGTGGACTTTACCCTAGACCGTTTTCGGCAAATTAGATTGGTAAAGTTTTGGCTTAAGTTACTAATAGATGCTTACTACTCCCTTTTCAATCGGGTCCCTATCTGAGGGCATTTTTACTATGATATTAAGTGTAATTCACATTTTATTTGGACTTTCTCTGGTTGATGATAATGAGTTGAGGTACATTGAAGGGAATCAATATGTTTTTAAATATAAGGGGAGAACACTTGCCTTGAAACCTGCCAAGCAAAAGAAAAAAAAAAAGTGTCTAAACCTAGCCCTTCACCATTTTGAAGTGAATTAGTCTAGCTCTACTCCTAATTAGAGGTTACGTTAAACAATGGGGTTGTTCATCACCATTCCTTTCCCAAGCCAGTTCTTGATAACCCGGACATCGCCGTTTCATTCCATTGTCCCATCATCACCTTGTTTGATTCTTCCTAATCTCTTGAAATTTCTACTGAAGTTATAACTTCACCCTCTGAATTTAAGCAGATATTTGGTAAACCATTTTAAACCCAAAAAATAAATAAAAATAAAAATAAACTTAACTAATTTTTGGCTTTTTCTGAAAAATGAACAAGTTTTTTAACTAGCTTTTGAAAAGTCAACACTAATTCATCTAATACGATTGTGGGATTCATTTTCAATATGGTAGAATTGTTATCCTATGTTGTGGTAAAGATTCGAATGTTTTCTTTGTTTAATTCTCTATAGCGACGATTTTGTATCAATCATTTCTAGCATCTTTTGGAATCAAGTGTTGAGACCAAAGAATTTTTTGCGTTTCAGATTGTTGATTCATGATTCTTTTGAGTTTTATTAACTCACCAGGGTCGAGTTTTCCTGTCATTAGAATTTAGTTATTTTGTAATTATATTATTTTATATTTATCTATTAGTAAGATTTGTTTGAGTTCTATTAGGTTATTTTAGGGTGTATTCGAGTTTTCATTAGGAATTTTTGGTTATTATTAGAATTTATGTCTATAAATAGAGCAAGTTTTGTATTTTTCACTTCACACATGAATTATTACTTAAATACAAATATTTTCTTCTTATTTTTCTCTCTTCTTCCTAAAGTTTTCTTTTCCTCTTTCTTAAATTTTGGTTCAACTATTTTTACCTTCTTTTTTACTTTGTCATTTTTTTTATTTTTTTATTTTTATTTTTTTACCATTTCTTACAACAATTTTGAATATTGAATAACTCTAATTCCTATATTTTTTTATTTTAATTTTTTTTTACTTTTACTTTTTTTTATTGGATTTTTCCGCATGCTTTATTGGTTTATCCTACATGCATAAAGCACGTTCTGTCCAACTAATTATATACATATATATATATATGAGAACTTTCCTATCTAGCAGTGCCGGAATGTCGAACTAAAAGCACAAGCTGTCCTACACGCATAAAGCACGTTATGTCCTACTAATTATATACATATATATATGAGAACTTTCCTATCTAGCACTGCTGGAATGCCGGACTGAAAGCTTCCTCTATATATATATATTTTTTTTTCTCTCTCTCTTTTATAGGTTGTACCGCTCTCTCCGCACGGTTGTGCTAATCCCTTGTGTGGGATATACCGCAGGATGGTAAAGATTTCATATATATATATATGCGTGTATATATAGCTATCCCGGTCCTACATCATTTATATTCGACATTTATATCAGAAATTGCATACGGCTACAAGTAGTGCTCTTTGTCATAAAAGTTGTCACCGGCCCCTAATTAATAAATACCAGGTTGCTGAAAGCAATAGTACTTAATGGAAGTTTTTGTGAATTATGAATATATGCCAAAAAGTAGAATTATGAATATATATGCCAAAAAGTTGAGAATTTATAAAGCTTACACTTGCTTGGCCATAAGTAGTTGCAGCGAGGTAGGCCATTGGATGGCCGTAGAAGCCAATTTCCTCAAGTGGTCCAACTACATTTGAGAATGCCATTGTCGTCCCGGTGAATAGTCTTTGAAAAAAAGAACTCGCTGACTGATATATATATATATATATATATATATATCAAAAATAAATGTTACTATATACATTAGTTCACTTATCAATTATGAATTGCATACAAATTGCATTGAAAAATAAATGCTATTTATAGCCAAAAGGCAGTATATTTACTCCGTACTTTGACGCCTTGGTTTGCAAAAGACTTTTCGACAAAAATTTAAAAAAAAAAAAAAGTTCAATTCAAATTACAATTTTTCATTGTTTCAGAATCCATCCTACATCTCTTTATTTAGATCTGTTTGATTCACCACTTAAAATATCTATCATTTAACTCTAATACGTAGTGTGTTTGGTTGGTGGCAAGACATTCATCAAGTATAATTAAATACTTTTACGATTTCACAACAATTCAACTCAAAATCCGATCATAAATTTTCCCTTTCTAAAATTCATACCTATATATAAACCAAACTTATTTTTCTATTTTCACACTATCTACCTAATACCTTTAACAAAAACTATTATAACATACATTTAATTTGAAGACAGAATTAGAATTCTACACTTAAACACAAATATTCAGATTGAATGACTGAACATTCAAATACAACCTATGATTCACACGACATTTTTTTGCCTCCCAAACACCAATCCAGAAAAGATTTCCAATTTGAATTAAAATAAACATAGTACCAAACATAGGTTAAAAAAAAAGTTTTGAAACAGCTCTTTCTTTTATTGTTATTTATTTTATTTTCTTACCGCGGAAATAGTCATGACATGTGAATGTAATTAGGTAATTAAAAGTTTATAATATAAAAATTTACTGGTTTGTATAATTACCTTGATGCCAAAAAAATTGTAAACGAAACCGGCAATCAAGAAACTGCCAAGGGCTTCAAGAGAATGTTTCTTTCGATCAATAGTTGCTTTGGCTTGGCGAATATAGTCCAAAGGGTCATCCTTTAAAGCAATTGTGAAGGGAAGGAGGACATAACCAAACCAATTCCCCCATTTCGCCTTTGTATTTTTCTCCATCATATCAGCCAATGCCTGTAATTTATTACTTGTTTAACATATATACATTATTTATAGACAAATATATACAGCCCGCAAACATATAAACAAGTGTATATATATATATATATATATATATATATATATTTATATTTACGAGAGAACTCTCATGTGTGGCACATATACGGAATGTCATTTATTGTTTTTTTTATTTGTGCGTTATTGTAACAACTATAGTTGATTCTAATATAATAATATTTTTTAGTGATATTTGTCTTTTTATACTAAGAATTTTAGATGGTCCATATCGTAAGATTTTAAATGAATTGAAAAAATTATTAGTATTCCGGTATGATTTATATATATATATATATAAACATTGATTTACACATATAGTTATAAAATTATTTTTGAGTGTGCGTAATGACTAACCTGAATTCCTGATGATGGTCTTAGATTCATGAACAAAATCGATCTCAGACGAATTTTTCTAGGAAGATTATTTTTCTTCACAGTCCCTAGTACTCCCTCAGCATTGTTATTCTGAAGGCCTACATCAAACACAACAAGAAGAAATCAAGATGGTGATTTCTTTGTGACTAATAGTGTATTTGTTTGCATTTTTTATGAAATAAAACTTACCATATCTTCTATTGAGATATTTAGATAAGCCAGCTTGTGTGACTCCCAATGCAACATCATTTATAGTCTGACGTGACAAAGCAATGTTTGATATTGATGAAGGTTGATACAGTGAAATATTCATCCCAAAAAAAAATCGATATAGTGAAATATTTATATTTTATTATATATAATTATGGATCGTGATTCTTTAACATGATCTATGATTCACTTAGGGGGGAAAAAACTTAAAAATATCGAAGCAATTAAAGAGAAACAATTAATAATCACACGGTCAGTTGCAAGTATGGCAGAGTTTACCCAAAAAAAAAAAAAAAAAAAAAAAACCCTAGAACCTCCAATAAATGAGGAAAATGCTATTCATAAAAATTTAATAGTATGTCATAAGTTTCAAAATCAAGTGTAAAACGGATAATAAGAAAGACATGAGTACTATTATAAGTACCAGCAGCTAAACCCTTTTTAAAAACAG
Source organism: Ficus erecta (assembly GCA_008635985.1). Lineage (NCBI taxonomy): Eukaryota > Viridiplantae > Streptophyta > Magnoliopsida > Rosales > Moraceae > Ficus > Ficus erecta. Next base: position 211,155 of record BKCH01001491.1, read on the forward strand.
CTAAACAAGTTCAGATTAAAAGAGGAAAAAAATCAAGAAAAAAAATCAAGATTTATAAATGCAACTGTAACTTTAAGATCTATATATGGAAGTTCTTCAGATTAAAAGATCTTTTGCATTTAAATTAAAAAAAAAAAATACTTGAGGGCATCTGTAATGTGGACCACCATAACTAATGAATCTCAAGTTCCATATTATTATATCCACTTTCTATTAATATTTTCTATTGGACATTATTGACATCCTTTAGTATCGTTGATTTAAAATAGACGGAGATGCCTTTGTTAAAATAGATGATATTTATGAATAGCATAGTCATGGCATCTCAAGAAAACAAAACTCATAGCACCACTAGCAAATTAAAACCTTGAAGGCATTGAAACATAGCCCGCAAAGTTATTGATCAGCCAACAACAATATACTTAAACAATCAAATATATTAAATGACATTTATATTATAGGCTATCTAATTTAATATGACCAAATAAGTGATCTATTAGTTGGGCTCTAGAGATAACTATTAGGTATGAGCTTTAATGTGTAGAAATCGAGTACTAATTAAATTAGGGTTGATTGGAATTAAATATAAGGGTTGTGATCCCCAAGTCAAATCATAATACGTAATATTTGGTATCATCCTCCTTCCTTATTAAAGAGAGAATCCATAAAGCATCTTAAGAAACTAAGGAAATTTGACTGTAGAAGATTATATCATTCTCTAATTTGTCTTCATGGATTCATGTATGCTTCCGATTAATTTATTGTGATGGTTTAACATGAAATTCTAGATTTGGTGATAGTTTACATCAATTAAAGTTTTTCTCAACAATTCCTACTTTACCTCCTGAATATTTAAAACGCCCATTTTACCTTCCCTAAACTTTGAATTTAACCCTAATTTACCCATTCATCAGAATTTTAGTTAAAAACAAATGAAAAAAAAATAGAGGAATAGTCTTAATAAATCTATTCTGTTAGAATTTCTGCTAAAAAACAAATGGAAAAAAAAACCACATGACAGCATTTAACTAACTTTTTTTCCGTTTATTTTTAACTAAAATTCTAATAAAATGGGTTAAGTGAGGTTAAATTCAAAATTCATGAGACAAAATAAGAGTTTTAAAGTTTAACTAACATAGGTATATAGTAAAATAATAAAAATAAAAATCGGGGGGGGGGGGGGGGGGGGGGGGGGACTCACCGACAAACACATAAATATGGTATGGATTTGGAAAGGGAAAAAAAAAAAAAAAAAATTAGTTACCACATTCAACGCGTTCTTAACCAACTTCATGTCATCCAAACTAACAATCTTGAAAACTATTCGCCGAGGATTCTTCTCACTACCCGGAGGCCCTTTAATTGGTGTGTTGGTATCTTTCAAAACGAGAAATGCCGTGGCCATAAACATGCAAACATCAACCAAAGTATTCCAAAGCAACTTGAAAACCCACCATAGCCCAAACAAGACCACCACCAACCTCCCCAAAAAATGATTACCACCCTCGTTATTCTTTTCTCTGATTTTGTGAGTCGGTATCGTCGGCAACGCCTCGGGGTTAGAGGTCTGCCGGGTGCAAGCGAGTAGGAGCGACATGAGAGAAATGCCGTCGCCGAGAGAATGGTGAATCCTGAATATGCCCACATTCTCAGCCTGGGAGGTTTTGAGGTTCAGGATGTGGAGGTCCCAGAGTGGCCTTGTTTTGTCAAGGCTTGTCTTGGTGAGATTGTAGATGTAGTCTTCCAAGTATTTGTCCGGGCAGTCCTTGTAATTAGCCAAGTCTATGTCTGGAATTATAATGTGCTTGTCCAAATCCACTTCTGTTCTTACCCATTTCATCTTTCCACCTTCTTTTTCATCCACAGCCTGAAAGATCACAAAATTTAAAATTTAAAAAAAATCAAAATTATCCCCTAGAAGTTGAACATAGAATTCGGTGTATTGAAGATGATAAATGAAATTGAATAGGTAGAACTCATCCCCAAAAGTTATATTAAAATAAAAGAGTGTCTTATCATCAAAGTATAAGCACTATAATAGATCCAAAACCGGTCATTGTCTGCAAAAGTTGACTTTAATACCACAAATTAATGAGCTTTTAAATACCCATCTATAAAACCCAGGTTAATAGAGAGGATGTTTCACATATAAACATTATAATAGTTCACTAACTTAGCAACATAAATCAAATTCAACTTTAATAGAAAACAACGGAGGCCCGTTTAGAGTAACCACTCCGGTTGAAGTTTTCCAAATATTTTTGTCTTTTTCTCAAAATAAACTAATTTTAATATTCACATCCGCAAATCTTTCTTAAAAACTCAAACTTTAAAAATCCATAATTTTCTTATTTCAATTCAAAATGAGATATATTTTTTTAATATCATAAAATGATGAGAAAACGACTCAAGATACATACATATTACTATTTTTTTCAAACATAGTTTAAGTTTTTACACTTTTTAACTATCACAGTTTATTTTCAATTAAACGCATAACTCCAAACATTTATTAATTTCTAATCAAAACATTTTCAAAACTCCAATACACTGGAGCGTGTGCTCAAAACCCCACCCCCCCCCCCCCCCCCCAAAAAAAAGAAAGATAACTTTATGCAAAAATTATTTTTCTTTTAAAGGTAGTTTCAGTGTCAAGAATATTGTTGCTTACCGGCAAACTAGAGAAGCGGGGGTGCTTTAGCAAAGTAAGGGGAAGGTTGGCCTTTACATTGGCTAGTGCAACAACCGGGTCAATCTTGACTTTGTACCCCATTATTGCTAATACATGGACGTTGAAGTTTGGCTCATGGAACAAACGCCCTGCCGGACTCAATGGCTGCTCCTCCTCTTCTTCTTCTTCTTTCTTGATTTCTTCGTCTCCCAACGACGACGATGGTGGCGATCTGTTTCGGAGTTTTGTTTCGATAGGCCTCAAAGCTTGCTTTCTCAATCTGATACCTTCTTCAGACTCCATTGACATGAATAAGTAAAACAACTATATATATATATATATATTAATTTCCCAAGGATATATTGTCTTATATGCTATAGTGTGTTATAGTAACAAGGTGTTGAGGATTGAACTTTATATATTAGGAGAAGAGAGTTGAGAACAAAAGCCTGAAGAGTGTTCTCTACTGATGATCTGCGGTACCGCATACCATGCGGTATTTATGATTATATTTAAATGTTAGTATAAAAGATAAATATCGCTAAAAATATAATATTAAAATCACTTTATGGTTACAATACACCACCCAAAAAAAACAAGTAACATATGAAAAGAGTGTCGTATAGCTGTCCCCTTTGATTCATTTAGCAGGTTAATTACTGTTCCAACAACCAACAATATTTCATAGTGGTGAAATGAATTGAATGAACGCTGCCACACTTTTTCTGCTACGCAACCTTCAATGCTTAAAGAGAGTGGTTTTAATGTCTCAGTATGATACTCGGTAGATCCACGTACGGATCATCAGCTATCATTTATTACCGAATTCATTGTCTTTTTTGCCTCAAAAATTAAGAGACCCTCCGCATCCCGTTATTCTACATCTCCATCCCAGTGCTATTTAGTGGTTATTGATATAACATATCAGTAAATCTCCCATCATTTATAAGGTGGAAATCGAATTCCCTCACTTAAAAATTAAAAAAAAAAAAAATCAAATCAAATCAAATCAACATCCTAACGCTATATCTATTAATAATATATATTGCTTATTGTGTCTTTAGAGCTTGTTTCACACTCCACAGTTGGTTAAGGACTTTTTGTTTCTTTTTCATTTTTATCTGCTTTCGGAAGTACCATATGATATGCATGGCCTAATATATGCTCTGGAATTTATGGATTGATTTTTCCACGAGAAAAAAACTCTTACAAAATCTACCATGACATATCATCATATTATAATATTTATTTATTTATTTATTTATTATAAATTATCGATTATACCTTTAAGTTGCTATTTATATCCATGATGATTCCAGCTAGTTGATGGTTCCTGGTTGGTTACCATATGGTACCCAACGTAATACCGACCAGTTACCATCACGTCCGACGGAATATACCGGTATTCAAAACGGTTACCGATCAATAACCAAATGATTACCAACCTATAACTATCACCTCCAACGGGATATATGGTTACCAACCAGTAACCACCACATCCGGCGGGATATATGATTACCAACCAGTAATCAAATTGTTACCAACCAGTAGCTAAATGGTTATCAACTGGTAACCAAATGGTTACCGACAGATAACTGCCAAATCCCTCAGATTTTGCATAGTATTTCATAGGACAACTAAAAAAAATCACAAAATTTCAACAACAAAAAAAAAAGAAAAAAGAAAAACTACGAAACATACAGAAAAATTCCAAAACGACAGTATATAACAATCGGATCAAACAACCAAAAAGTCACAAAATTAAACCCCAAAATCTCTATCAACAACCACGAAGAGGGAGGTCCGGCATCATGGCCTATAGATTTGATCTCCGGCCTTTGCAGATCAGCCACCGTGAGTCATCGAAGCTCGAGCAAAGTTGGCACGTCGAAATCTTTTTGTTATATAAAATTTTTAAAATAAAAAAGAGAAAAAATAAAAAAATAAATCATTTTGCAAAAAGACTTTCTCATTCGATATGTTTGTACAAAACACTCGATTGCGAATTCGCTCCTTATGCGTATAATTTGAGCATTTAGGGATTGTATATTTAGTGGCAAATTTCTCTTCAAAATTGAGTAGGAGACAAATGATTTGTAGTGTGTGCGTAAATTTCTATATAAGTACTATTCAAAAAAAAAAAAAAAAAGAGATCATGAGTATTAATTAACTAAATAAAATTAATTCCTTTAGCAAAAAAAAAAAAAAAAAAAAGAGTATTTACTAATTATGGTTCAACCTCCTCAACATTTGAGGCAAAATTGCGTAAACAGACAAACAAGAACAAATACCAAATTATATAATAATAGAAATTAATAATTAACCATGGGTAAACCCTCTTAATTATAAGATGAAATCTGTAATTAAAGTTTTAGTTATCTTTCTCCTTAACATTATTAGCAACCTCTAATTTCTGTTTAGCAAGCTCCTCTTTCTCTTTAATTGACTTTGTAATACTTCCGATCGATTCAACAATATCTTCGCATAACTGGTTCAGGTTTGGAAAATAGTCTTCGTCTCCAGATAGAACAATACTCATCTTGTTCATATAACTCTGAAAGCTGACCATCAACTCCTGTACATACATATATACACACATTACATATATATATAAACATATATATCTAGTTAGGTGCAATATATGGTGATTTATATGGTAAAGCATTATACCTTAGTACTATTACAAAAGAGATTAATAACATTTCGAATGTTAATTACTTTCACTAGAGTAAAAAAAAAAAATCAATGAGAAATGAACTTGAAGAATATATGTAGATTTCTTATTAGGGGTTTTTACATATATCGCTGAACTATTAACATTGTGACAGTTGTACACCTAACTTCTTTTTAATTGATTAGACAACTTTGTAGTTTCCGTCCCTAATCAAAAAGTATCAATGATTTTTAAATGTTATCAAGGTAACCACATGTTTATCACGTGCAGGGGCGAATGTAGATGGGGACAGTCCCCACTGAAATTTTTTTCCGTTTAGTTTTACCTTAAATTTTTTTATGATATTTCTACTTTGCCCCATAAAAAAAACTCCCACTAAGAATTAAAACTTTCATTTAACCTCCTCTAAAACTTTTCCTTTTAGTTTTTATATATTGATATTATTTATTTTAAATCCCCACTAATTTTTGTCTGGCTCCGCCACTGATTCACGTAATAACTTAAAACTTTATACGGAAAAATAAAAAAATAAAAAAAAAAGCCAATAAAGATGCCAGTGACCCCTTTTTTTAAAAAAAAATTTGGTAGAAATCTTAATTAAGTTTTTTTTTTCTTTAATGAAAACGTGGCTCTTTTTCTTAAATTTCAAAGGTTATTATCAATTTTTGTGTGGGGAACTAAAACTATCAAAAAATAAGTTCAACAACTAATCATTCACCAAAAAACAAAAGTTAGGCACCAAATTGTCAATTCTTAGAAAGTTTAGGGACTGATAGCGCCAAAAATGCTTTTTATATGAGTCATGTTTTTGGAATGTCAAAATTAGAATAGAGAGTTTATTGCTTACAAGTGGTTGTCCATAAGTACTTGAAGCAACGTAACATATTGAATAGCCATGGAAATTAATTTCCTCAAGTGGTCCAACTGTATTGGAGAAGGCAATCGCGGAGCTGCTCGAAGATCTTCTAAAAAGAGCACTTGCCAACTGTTAAAATAAATTAATTAATTACTTAATTAATTAATCATGGATTAAAACAAGATAGTACTACCACTAATGATTTAATTTTTCATATATAGGAGTAGCAATTACAAATTAATGAGTCCTACGTTTATGCATATATCTAAGGCTATCTATATTGCTAAAATTCAAGTTTCCAAATATACCTCTAATACAATTTTATCAGATTTAGTAGACATTTTTTCTTAAATAAATTATGAGATTAATAGGTAAATGTCCATTTTTTTAAAGCTTTTTAAGGAAAAAAAAAATGGACAGTTTTTTTAATTTAGAAAAAGAATCATTTTTCGTAAAATGGTCAATCAATGATTTAACCTATAATATTGATCAATATCAATGTGTTATTGGTCTACAAAATGGTCAACCACCTTATTGATCATATTGGTCTATCAACATTTTAATTATGATCACCGCTTATTTTCATAAATAATAGAAAGTTTGGCCCTTTTTTTTTTAAATAAGTATCCAAAAACTATCGATTTATTTTCTAAAAATATCATGGGGATGAAAAACATTAGGTGAACCAATAATTATTAGACAAACTATTTCTTGTGGAAAAAAGAAAGAAAGAACAAGAACAAGTTTATACCTTGATGCCAAAGACCTTGTAAACCAATCCAACGGTTCCAAAAGTGCAAAGAGCTTCAAGAGAATGTCTCTTCCGATCAAGACTAGCTTTGGCTTCTAGAACGTAGTCTAATGGGTTATCCCTTGATTTAATGTGTAGGGGAAGATTAGTATAGCCTATCCAATTCCCCACTTTATTACTAATCTGAAACCCTACTAATTTTCTCACATTCACAATCACAACTGATCTTAGCCGTATCAATTTCTTCGGAATCTTTTCTTTTTTCTTATCACGATTATCATCACTTTGTCCCTCATCATCATCATCCCTGTTCTCGAGATCTGCGCCAAATAAACAAATCATTTTTTTGGTATACACAATAAGTATACACACATTTTTCCATGGGACAGATCGATCACAAGGGTCTCAGGTGAAGGAAAAAATAGATATTCAGATACAAAAATGAAATATATATACACACACATATGAGAAAGACAGTATGTGAAAATGGAAGCTCACCAAATATTCTATTGTAATACGTGGAGAGACCGGCCTGTGTGGCCCCCACAATGACAACGTTTATGGTCTGCAAGAGGTATTTAGCATATGTAAAAATAATAATGATTTATATATGGTGACAAATCGTTTATGAAAAATAAAAAAAGTTCGTATTGTGTGATGTAATTACGATTTACAAGAAATCTCTACAGTTTCACTAACATGACTTATGTTTTAAACCGCCATATTCGTATAAGATTCTATCAGTTTTGGATCTAACATTTATAATCATTCACTACCAGTATAAAGGAAACCTAACGCGAAAAACTCTCTTTTGGAAGATTTAGAAGTTGCATACCGTGTTCAATGTGTTCTTGACAAGCTTGAGATCATCCAAGCTAACATTCTTGAAAACTATTCGCCGACTAGTTCTTTGAGTACTAGGACGTCCTTTAATAGGCAGCCCCTTGTCTTGGTACATGCACAGGGTCACCGTAACAACGATAAGATCGATAATTGTATTGAAGAACAATCTTAAAAACCACCAAATCCCGATCAAGAACAGCAACAACTTCGAAACGAAACCACTTCTCTTGATCTCGGTATGGTTGTTTTCGTTTTTACTCTTGTTAGTCTGAAGAGTTGCCAAAGCCTTGGGGTCGGAGGATTTACGCGTGCAAGTGAGCAGGACAGACATGAGAGATATGCCGTCTCCAAGCGAGTGGTGAACCCTTAAAATTGCCGTGCCATCGGCTTCGGAGGTTTTAAGGTTGAGAATGTGGAGATCCCAAAGAGGCCGGGACAGGTCATCGTTGAGGTAGGTTTTTGTGAGATTATGGACATAGTCTTCAACAAATTTATCCGCCGATGAGCACGTGGCATGTGCTAATTGATCCACCTCCGGAACTATAATGTGCTTGTCCAAATTCACTTTTGTTCTAACCCATTTCATCTTTCCACCATTTTCCTCATCCCTAACCTGTGTTTGTATAGGAAATTGAGGAACTAATTTTGTTACTTGTACTTCAATTGTAATGGAATATAACCAATGCTTTTTAAATATGAATGATGAGTGAGAAAAACTAATACGATAACAACTAGAACATCCTAATTAAATTATCATCCACCAACCATCGTGCTCCTTATCACATCCCTCAACTCAATTTTTTTAAATAATAGGAAAAGAGAAACAACAGAAGTAAACTAGAAATATATCCGGAAGACAATACAAGTGACAATGAAAAGCCAACTCAAAAGGAGAAGAAGAAGAAGAAGAAGGGGAAAAAAAAAATTTAATAGTCTATTGGGATCATAGATTTGAATAGAAAATTTGAAACAGAAAATTCAATTTGAGCAACACATCCCAACTAGATTGTCATCCACCAACCGTCACATCCCCAGTCAAACCCCTCAACTCAATTTTATTAAATGAGTGAAACAAATCACAAAAAGTAAATTAGAAATCCATCCCAAAGCAATACAATTGACTACGGAAAAGGACAACTCAAAAGGAGAGGGAAAAAAAAATAGTCCATTTAGATCATATATTTGAATAGTAATTTTAAACAAAAAAAAATCATATTTTCATAAAATATATATAAAGTTTGAATTGTAGGTTTAAACTATAGATGTAAATGGTGGTTAATTGTATTTCCCGAAGAAATTAATAGAGTTGTACTGCAATAGGTGATCAAGCACTAGAAACTAACAAAGCTTAAAAAATATAATATCACATAACAATAAAAATGACATATAAAATGGCAGTTTTCTTTCTTGAGACAACTAATTTACAAGTTGTTGCATGCTTACCAAAACACTAGAGAAGCGATAGTTCTTGAGGAAACTTTGGGGGAAGTTGGCTTTGACAACTTCGGGGTCAATTTTGCAATTGCACCCTACGACAGATACAACATGCAAGTTCATCTGTGGTTCATGGAACAAACGACCCGTCGGACTTAGCGGCCTTTCTTCTTCTTCTTCCTCGTCACTCGGATCTTCATCTTCATCATCCGATGATAACCCGTTCGGAATTTTTGTCAGAATAGGTTTGAGAGCTTGTTTTCTCAATTTGAGACCTTCATCTGTCTCCATGTAGCTCTTTAGCTAGATGGCCAAATTACAAAAATTTCCCCTATCTTACCAATTTGTTTTAGGATCTTCTTGTAAACTATCCCGCTTGCATGTATTTATATATTATTAGGTCACTTTGATGGGACATAAAGAAGTGTCGGGTATTTTGAAAAGTCGGACCATATCAAATTTTAAAAAATAAATAAATGAATAAATGTAAATTTGATGATTCAAAACAATCACTTACACAACGTTTTTTTTTTTTTTTAAACCGTCTTACCCCAAAATTTCCCTTGCTAACTAGGTTTCGATATTTTCAATGTCATGGTTTTGAGGACATGAGTGTGACAAGTTGAGGAGTACTAGTGTCTTTGTCACATGCTCTTTTTAGGTACATGTCTTTAATTTTTTTAAAGCTCACTAATTGTGGACCTTTGTGGCCATGTCTGTTAATTAAAAATCTTTTAAGAAACTGAATTTTACTCAGAAAAGGGGGGAAATTTTTTCTATACAATGTTATATTGTCGTACTTAAACGTAGATACATTGTAAAACAATATAACTATATAAAACTCGACATGAAATACATATTCATTATTGTACAAAAATTCCTTTGGTACATTAATGCTTAGCTAATGGCCTCACAGTCACAGCAAGATAAATGAAAGTAGATATTTGATTTTTTTTTTTTTTCAGGGGAAAATGGAATAGAGTAGAATTTAGGTAGATGCTCCTTGTAATATTAATGTAATCCCATTATTATACTTACATATGAAACAAACTATTGCTTGTTTACGGTTTCTTTTTAAAAAAAAAATTATTATTAAAAAAAAAGTCGAAAGTCATTAGTAAGGGCTAGTTCGATCATAATATGAGATTTAAGGGAAAATTATGTTAAATTTCAACTAAACAATCAAGTTGTGGAAGAAGATGACTAAACAAGTTTACATTTTAGGGATGGTAATGGGACGGGATGGGGAAGGATATGCTTCTTGCAGGTACCACATTTAGGTGTAAAAATGGCATCCCCAATCACTTTGATATATAATCAAGAAAGTTGTAACTGTCCAACTTTCTATTAAACAAGCTCATTGCATGCGTATGATGATCTAGCAGGTCCCTCTTTCTAAATAATTATTTAGTATTTTATTAAAGGTAAAGGCATTATGTGGAAATTATGTTTTAAGGCATTATGTAGAAATGATTAAAGAAAGATGGAAGGTCACCACACCAATCAAAGACCTGAATCATTGCCCTGCTTTTCAATTGTCAACAAGAGGCTGGCCAAATTAGTGATGCTTTATGAGTTTTTAGCACAATTATCCCTTAAGCTTTACGGCTTTTAGCAACTTGCGATTCAAATTTAATAATCTATCAAAAAATTGTTGTAATGTACCTCATTTTATTTAACTTCCATTAATATTGCTAACAGAGAGTTTCATGTACTGCACTTCCATGTGAGAACCAAAAATCTTCCAATTAGACTCAATCCCTAATGTAAATTTCCGAAACTCAGATCCTCAATTTAACAGAGAGTTGACAAAATGAGGCATATTTAAATATTTAGAAATTTCGGGAAGTAAAGTATAAAAATTAAAAATTAGGAATACAAGTTGTCAAAAACCATGAAGTTTGGGGGTATCAATGCTAAAAACAGATGCTTTATTACATGCCCATCACGTTTCTACCAATCCATGACCCATTTTTTATTTTTCCTCCTTGTATTATAAAAATAAATAAATAAATAATTGAAGAATTTGACCCCCTGCCATAGCGGATATCAGAAGCAATCCATGACCCAGTTTTTTTTTTTTTTTTTCCTCCTTGTACTATAAAAATAAATAAATAAATAATTGAAGAATTTGACCCACTGCCATAGCAGACATCAGAAGCAAGGCATACATTGGAGCATGAGTTTCTCTTCATTTTCACATTGCTTTCCACACCCCACCCCACCCCCCCTTCCACCTCAATCTCACTCTCATGCTAACAATTATATGCTATCTTTCTCTCCGGGTTACTTCAAACATTGGTTTAATTTTTGTCAAATATTGTCTTTAAAAGTAGATACAGAAACGCGTTGCAAAATGTACTAGCAGTCATGTTGGAGAATCGATATGATTCTTCTGTATACCTACTGATATGCAGTTTTCCTAATCTCGTATGATGGTCTGACCGCTAAAACCTATATCCTAGTGAGAAATTTTTTATAATTCTCCCAACGTGGAATTAAATCAAAGAGTTAGTACAAGGAACATTTATGGGGATTTGATTAGCTTCTTTTCCTTATTTCATTGGGGGTCATGTTCTGGAAGACATGCTAATCAGTAGCTCGTTAACAATGCCAAAACACAAACTCGTTATTTAGAAGTTACCACAGTAATCCTATACCGCTAGACTACCACATTCCGTGTACGAAGCAAAAAACAATCGATTTCAATTTAGTAAATGTTGAAACATTCCCAAAAGAATTTCACCTATTTTGGACATGCCATATGCAATTAACAGTAAAGAATATAATCGGAGCTCATTAAATCAATATCATGTAAGTTAAGTGGGACAAAAGCAATGCCGATTTCCCTATGTCTTTTCTCGCATCAGTCATTAGTGTCTAAGAAATTGGTAAACCATGAATTAAAGAATGATACTATCATATAATAACCAAATTTCAACGGGTAAATTGATTTAATTCCTTTCATTTACTTGGACCAAGCGACTGCATCGATCTCTGCCTGAGCACTTCTGTATAACTCTAGCCTCTTAGCAAGAGAGGTACGACGCTGCATAACTGCTGGATCTTCATTCAACAATGAAGCCAATTGTTTTGCCTGCAAGCAGATTAAGACAGGTAATTAGCATAATCGAGCTCTTCTTTCCTTTCATTTTGTTAGGAACCCATTAGGTAGAACTCACCCTTGCAAAACCGGCTTGCAAAGGGAGGAGACCCAAGGGCTTATGAACCCACTATTTATCTTATAATCTTTCCATGTGGGACAATTGGTATCTAACACATTTCTCTCTCATTTTCTTGCGGGAAAGTTCAATTCACACAGATGGGGTTCAGGAATTCCTTACCTCTTTTTTACCCAACTCGGCGAAAAAGTAATCGAGTAAACTACGTTTGGCCTCCCTTACTTGGCAATAGACGATTGACTTCGGAATGGCATTCCTCAAACTTGCACAAACCATGTTGACATAGGATAATACAACACTTCCTGTTTGAAAAATTGGATCAATTGTATGAATTAATTAGACGAAAACCTTGTTTAAAAGTGTACCCAAATCATATAGTCAACAGATCTTTTTTTTTTTTCCTTCTCGTAAAGTAGATGAGATCAAATGATAGGCTAGTCCATTGTTAAGTCCTTGAAAATACTATAATTAGTAGTACTAAAATCAAGAAATGAATAGGGCGAGATTGCACAACTACTTAAGATACATCAGTGATCTTGAACAAGTTCTTATTTTCAAGTTTTTCTAAAAGTTATTCAGACTTAGAAGTTCAAATTCCGTATGTTTAGAGACTAACAATTTTAGCAACTTACCAACACGTCGGAGATACGAATCATTGTATCTATCGAAAATTGAGTGTGTTGGATTTCCTCCCTTTTCAATATCTTGAGGAAGCTTACGGAAGTATTCAACAGTTAAGTAGCCACATTCCATGTCGACTAACTGAAGAGTTGCTTTCTTGCTTTCTTCTCTCATCCTAACCAATGACTCAACAGCTGCATTCCCAACTTCCACTCTCAAAGTGGGATACTGCTTCAGTTCCTATAAAATCAACAGAAGAATAATCCAGTCAGTTAAAACTAGGAAAATATGATAACTTGTGTTTAAAACGACTGTTGCTTGATGTTTAATATAGGCAAGTAATGATAGGTCATTAGGCCAACTAATCAAATCAAGCTCACTCAAATTAAACATTATAATTGTAAGCATATTATACAGCAAATATGTCAATGGCTAGCTTTAAGGAAAATCTCGGAAATTTGAGTTAGTAATCATGGAGTAATTTGCAGCAACTAAAAACATTCTAGTGTGCTAGAGGACTTGCCATGGTCTCGCCAAGAGCCTTGTGAACCAGCTCCTTCAGTATGCCATGCACCTAAATCAGAAGGAAAACATGGTGTCAAGCAAACAAAATTTCAACATCAATATGAAATACTTCTGTATTGACGCATGCCAGATAGAAAACAGTGCCATTAACAATCAGAGCGTCAGCATTAGCAAGAACAAGAAGCAAACACGAGACAAAATCCATTTGGGATGTTATCGCTGAAAATTTATATAGAAAGCAGTGACATAGTACTTTGAAAAGGTATTCCGTAGTTTCAAGATTGCTAAGATTGTTTTAATTGCCGCAAGAAATCACAACATTTTTCAAGAAGATTTTTCTGGAAGACGCTACAAAATGCTTTAAGGAGATTTCTTTTAGAAGATACCGCATCAACAGCTGCCTCGGCAGGTCCTTTAATGCATACTATGGAAGATTCAACGAGACGGCGGTATCCTTGTTCAGGAGCAATTAGATGCGGTTGATATCCATCTGCTTCGGTAATTATCTTTCGTACGTTATCCATCGAAAGATGCTTGTCTAACTGCAACCTCTTCAAAGCAGCTGGAAATTGATTATCAAACACACTATAGATTTTCTCACCCCCTGGCCGCCTGGAGATGTCAATAACCATAAATCAAAGGCTTGAACTCCAAACCTTAATGATATGAAAATAACAACAATAACAGTAATACTTGCACTGCAAGAAACGTACACGCCATCAAGATGTTCTTTAAACATATGATCAAAATTACGACAGATTTCCATAATCATGTACAGTTTTCCCTGCAATTTAGAAACAGAAATTATCAGTAATTACTAATGTTTCATGGCTGCATGAAGTCTTAATGAGCAGAAAGCCAGAAAAAATAAAAAAGGCAGCTTATTAAGGATGGAAAGGGGTAATTCCAACATTCCTTATGTTGTGACAAAAAAAAATCATATTGATCAAAGAAAACACGCACACACACACACACACACAAACATAAGTGCACTTCCTACCCCGGCATCAGTAGCAATGGGCTTTCCTAGACGGCTCAATTCTGACTCCAGCTCCGCAATGGTCTTGCTAATTAGAGACTGAAGGCTTGGAATTCGAGACTTGATCACATTTTCTAAATGCTGAAAATTGTTCACAATGAAATGTCTTGTTAGGAATTATTCAGAAGAACGAGAAATTCCAATGGTATTTCAAATCAAATATGAAGGAAAAGCAACAGTGAGGTGCTTTTACTGTATCCAGTGTTCAAAATTGCGCAATAAGTGGCGTGCATTATGAATTGCGGTGAAAAAAAAGGAATGAGGCCTAAGCCTCAAGGGCAGAAAAAATTGTGTTCGCCTCTCTAAGTTGAGACGTACAGTCTTGCAGGTATTATTGTGCAATTGAAGAGGCATTGCCTCAATTTGTTAGAATTTTCTAACCCAAAGACCAAAGGCCCAAGGCTCAAGACTAATTTTAAAAAAAAAAACAAAAAGAAAAAGAAAAAAAACCAGATCAGCCTATCTTTCGGGCTGAAAGAAACCTTAGAAGTAGTTTGACAATCCTCAGAAAAAACGTTTGTCACTTGGCTGCTCCTCATTCAAAAATCCTCCATTGTTGGCTGCTGCGTTCTTCTCACTCTTCCTGTGGTTCTTCTCCTCTTGTTCTTTTATTGACTAGGAAGAGGAAATTGATAGGGATTGAGGCTGAGGAAGACGAGATTTCTACCTACTAGATTTTCTATTTTTTTAACTTATTTTTATGGTTTTATGTTGAGGCTTACGCCTTAACTCGCAAACGGAAAACGCCTTAATGCCCTATTGCACAATTTTAAACATTGACTGTATCTATAACTCCAAATAACAGCTAATTATGTATTATGCCAACAACCACTAGGTCAAACAGCATGTGGTCGAGTGGAGTGAAGAATAGAAACAAGTCTACGTACCTTGGAAAGCATCTTTCCTAAATGCTCAGAACCCATCCGATGGGCAAGATGCCGGTACTCTGGAGTATTAGCAAAATACTCACACTCTCTACGCCGAGCAGCAATCATATCAACACTCTTGTTGATATCAGCTTGGGAGCGATTAACAACACCAATCCAAGGAAACTGAAGTTTATATGATTTTCCTTCCAAGATCTGAGAAAGAGAGTTTAGCAAGAACTTTAGCGATCAGCAGGCATTCACAAGAATAGAATTTTGACAGCAAAAAAATAAATAAATAAATGAAAATAAAAAAATCACGAAGACCGTATTGACAGCAGAGAATGACATAAAACCAAATAAGAAATACAGTTGGAGAAAATGCATTTTAATCATATATCTTGGAACATTGATCAGGGCTTGGATGCATCTATATTTTCTTATTTTTTATTTTGTTAAAGTGAAAAGAAAGGTAAGGATCTCCTCAGGTTCTAAATATCTGTAATTCATGACAGAGAAGGTGGGTCTCATATATGACTTGATCCTATATCATGAGAAATCTTTCCTGTTTAAACTAATATTTCGGAACTCCTTTTCGGCTAGTAGTCAGGAATTAAACTTACATCAACTGCATTAGTACCCTTGTCCATAAGGTCAATCTTTGTCAAAACCCCAAACGTCCTCTCCCCTGAATAATAAGTTATAACAAAAGAAGGTAAAATCAATATTCGTGGAGGGAAAACAACATAACGGAGGAATGAGATTCAACTACATGCACCTGGATATCAATTAAACACAAATGAGCTAATAGCGCCCATGACTGCAAGGAATTGCTCATATCTTACCTCTGGGGTCTACTTCGCGAGAGATTTTAATTGCATCCGATGTGGCAAGATCCTGGTTGGCAGGGGAAATTGCCAGAATAATACAGTTGGGCTGCAATAACACTAACCAACTTAGGGATCTTGCATTGAAGATTCTCTTCAATCATAAAGAGCAAAAAGCAACATACACAACCTGAAGCCTTAAATCACACCATGACCATATACCAAAAGTACGTTTCCTTATCTAAGTTAAAAAAAAAGTTCTCCATCTTTCACTTCGTAGGTTTGTTTGTTATTTTCCCTTTTACCAGTTCATCGACACACACACAATCCCAAAGTCGCTCAAAGTCGAAAGTACACAGTAAGTTCAAGTATTCTCATTTCAATAGCAAAGTTTACTTCAAAACAGTTGATAACATCTTGAAAATGAGGTAAAGATATACCTTCTCAATGAAAGATCTAACCATATTCTCGATGTCCTGCACAATGCTATCTGGTTGGCCCTCTAAAAAACCACAAAATTAGCATAATGTCAGTTCGCTAGTCCTCAACATAGGCAAGTTCTGTTGCTAACAAGATAGCATTAGTTTATGCACATTACTCACCAACAGCTACTTTCGTAAGTCCAGGAAGATCAATCAATGTCAAGTTCACAACTGCCAATGTCAAACAAGCATAAGAATACATAACAATCATTTTTACTAGAAAGATACAATTCCAAGAATAAAAGACTAGGATCCCCAAGTGACTAAAAAAGCACATTTCATGTACCATTTGGAGAATAGATACTGAGATGGATTGGTACACTAGAAATTTGTTTAGTGCTCCGACCCGTCTCACGATCGGTCTCATCGGAGATCTCCTTCCTCACAGCAGCTACAATATATACAATTTTAGCATATAAGACAAGACCAAAACAAATAAAAATCACGCACAGAAGCAAATTGGCCATTTTTTCGTATTTAAGGTTATGGAAAATTATATATATACACACACGCATATATTGTTTAGGAAGAATTATACCAAAATCAGTGAATCTCTTCCTTGGGAGGTGCATAAACTCAGCATATTCTCTTCCTTCATCAATCCTATGAAGCTGCAAGACAAGAGGACGCCGAGTAACAATCCCTGCATAATACGTGTTAACATTGAATCTAGAAGTGCCTTAATAGAAATTAACAAGAAAAAAATCGAACCAAAATTACCAGATCCACGAGGCAAAAAATCCTTTCCGACAACGCTCTCCAAAACCGAAGACTTTCCAGAGCTCTACAAACCAGAAAATGATAGAGAAAATCATGTTAAAACAATTCCTCCGAAACATTCGGGAATGGGTTAAAAAAAAAAGAATATCAAGAAAAAGAAAATCGAATAAAAAAAAACGGAAATTTGAAAAGAAAAGTGATTAAATTGAAATGAAAGAAAGAGAGAGAGACGGCGGTGATCGAGATCGGACCTGGCCTCCGACGACGGCGATGGAGGGCAATGCGTCCCAGAGAGTAGGCAAGGCGCTTTCGTCGCCGTGATCGCCGAGGGCGGTGCACGCCCTCTGTATCTTGTTGACCAACGAGATCAGGCTCTCCATGGCGGCCGAGAACGGTGAGTTGGCTCGGAAGCAGGCGTGGCCGGAGCGAGCTGACTGAGTTGACGCGGTACGCGAAGAGGAGGTACAGTAGAGAGAGAAAGAGAGAGAGATTAGAGAGAGAAAAAAGGAAATGGAGGGAGAAGTGTCTAGAAGAGAGGAAAAAGAGGCTGGCGAAAGAACCGGGAAAACGAGATTGGCAGGCGAAGAGAAGGAAACAGGAGAGTGGAATTTTCAAACGTTCGTTTGAAATTTTTGAATCTTCAAACTGGGCCGGGCCTTTTCAACCAACCCTACTTTGGGCTTTGTTTGGCCCAAATCGTTGTTAAGTAGTCCACTGCTCTCAAAGCAAGGCCCAAACGACTACCGTAGGACAAAATACCCATAATGCCACTTCTTCCCTCCCGTGGGAAATAGTACCAAATAGCATATTTACGTACAGTAATGGAAGATGATAGCATATTTTTAAAAGCAATCTTCGCCGGCTCTCTTGTAGTCGATGGTCTTCACGGCAACGACAGTAGCAGCGTGGATGGTGGAGGACGTCGACCTTTGAGCGCCGGTGCCGGTGACGTTTGGTGGCCCTGTGGAGGAAAAGTCTGGGGGTAATTTCGGAATTTTTTGATTTTCATTTTAAAATTATGCTATTATTTTCCACCTCTCAAAATTTATGCTATAATTTTCCTTCCCTCCTTTAAAAAATGTTATTTCCCTCCTTCTCCTCCTTCCTGTTATACGATACATTTGGTATTGTTTTGAAATGTTTTTGAAAATGTTTCCTCACGTCTTTAAAACGTGAAATCAAAAATGTTTTCTAAATTGTACTTATTAGCGAATTGCTTTAAAAAATAAATTATGTTTTAATTACTAATTTTTTTAATAAATGATCGAGATTTTATAAAATTAATCAAATGATTGTTTTTTTTAAATATTTCAAATTATCAATCAGGTGATTTATCAATAATTAATTAATATAATATATTTTTTTTTATTAATCATAATTAATCAGTAATTACCTATATTTAATCAGTAATTGATTATGATTAATCACTTATTTTTTTATCTAATGGAATGTTTGACAGAGCTATCTAAAAACTGCTTTCGGAGCTAAAAGTAACTTCTAGAAGTGTTTAGATGATCTGTCCAAAGAGTTTTCAGTTTTCAAAAATGCTTACTGTCAAAACTAAAAAATATGACTTCTGACAAAAGCTCTTTTGAGCAGACTTTAAAACTTATAACAAAATTTGAATTTAATATTATAAACTTTATTTTAATATTTTTATTATCTATTAGAAAGCCTTAAAACATCATTTTGACTTCAAAAGTTTTTTGATTTCAAACACTTAATTAAGAAATCATAGTTTTTATTTCTTTTCTTTTACTAACTAGAAATAAAAATAAAAATTCTACCAAACAGACCCTAAATTGTTTTCTCGGAAAATTTGGTCCACCACGAGCGATGTATGACTAAAGATTCACCAAAAAGGAAAAGAAAAAAAAAAAATCAATTTGATACAAGTTCTGAAACTGAACGCAACTGACTACGAACAAAATACATGCACTCAAATCTATGACAAAATGAGGTTCATCAGATCAGATATCGACCAAGAGTCAAGCTACACATTGCATATCGCCAAAAACTCTGGAAAATTCCAAAATCAGAGAAAAAGGGATAAATCCTCTAAGCCAATAGCATATTCGTTGGTCATTTGGACTACGGAGGCCAGTAATGGCATTTTAGTAAATTCAATAAAATTTTAGGGGCTATTCCACATACCACTGTCTTATCCCGTTTAAATAAAGTTTTTGGCAAAACACCTCTCTCTCTCTCTCTCTCCTCCCTGCTTTCTCTCTCTTCCCTTCTTTGAAATGAAATGCTGACGAGAGCAACTACTCTATGGACTCTGTTGTACCAAAACCCATTTCCACTGCTTTGAGGAGCCATTTTTCCTTCTTCAAGTTCCCCAAAACATTAATCTCACCCAAAAGAGCTTCTTCTTCTTCTTCCATCAGAGTCTCCCTCAGAACAACTCCTCCAAATCACGACGACGACGACGACGACCGAAAAACACCGAAATCCTCTTTTCATGCCCACCCATTGAAGCCAATCCTCAAAGCTCTGGAGAAAATTGGGTTTCGGGCAGCAATGGCGTAAGGTATTTGCAGAGCAGCGGGCTGGGGGTGGCGCTGCTGAGCGTGACGGCGACGGCGAGGGTGAAGATAAGCCCCTTCGTGGCGCAATTGGCGGCGAACCCGACGTTCGTGTCGTGGCTGGTGGCGTGGCTGGTGGCGCAGTCGGTGAAGGTGGTGCTCAACTTCTTCGTCGAGAGGAAGTGGGATTTGAGGATTCTGTTCGCCTCCGGTGGAATGCCCTCCTCGCACTCCGCCCTCTGCACCGCCTTGTCGACGTCCGTCGCGCTCTGCCACGGCGTCGCCGATTCTTTATTTCCGGTTTGCTTGGGTTTTACTCTTATTGTTATGTACGATGCTATTGGGGTTCGTCGACATGCTGGTATGCAAGCTGAGGTACGAAATTAATCATATATGCATACACATATATATACACACATATGAAAGGTTTTATATCCAGTATCGGATACCCTCCGATACTTGTTTAGAAACTTGCAACACTACCTACTTAGAACTTGTAACATAATTTCTTGTTTAGAATATTATCATATAGTACTAGTTGAAAAATATTACATTAGAATCAACGGGTCAGATAACAATCCCTCCCTGTACAGATATGTATTCATAATCTCGTCTCTGGCGACGTTGTAAATTTTTTAATACATATGGTTGTATGTAAATCAACCAATTATTATAAGAATTTAATTTTGCTGGACAAGTGATTTGCTACTATGTTGTCTTTTTAGCTCTTTATGGTTTTTTGTTGATGAGGACATGTAAATATTTGAGCTACTCTGGGTCTTAAATGGATGGAAGTTAAATTGCTTTTGACTAGATGAGATTCGTTAAATTTGTGTAGCTAGAGCTGAAATATTCAGTGCTCTGATATGTTTCTTCATTTGAGCTGTATGATCATTTAAATATGTTGGAAGTTAAATTTGCATGTTTCAATTACTGGACAAGCTTTTGGATTCTGTTGAAACTATGAATTGCTTAATCCCTTTCCTTTAGAAAGATTTAAAGAGTGATCTAATTTGCGCGTTACACAGTTTTGTCTTGGCAGGAGACGTGCCTCATCTGCCAAAATGATGTGATATTTTTTGTTCAATTGTTTGTTGTACTCAAAATCAGAAGTAGAATGTATCATATTTTTGTGCAAATCACAGATTAATCAACAATATGAAAATGTTGGTGTTTGAAATCTCTGTTAGTAATCTGTAAAAAAATCTGGTCACTTTGCAAACTTTATGCTTACTTGGGGACTTTGACATAATCTTCAACCTCTTTTTCTCTGTGTTAGAAGATCTTGTTATATGACTCTTAGCAAATCACTAATTGTGTTACGCGAATTCGTGGTTACAGGTTCTAAACATGATAGTTGAGGACTTGTTCCAAGGGCATCCCATCAGCCAAAGGAAGCTGAAAGAACTCCTTGGCCACACCCCATCCCAAGTTCTCGCGGGTGCTCTTCTCGGAATTGTGGTTGCATGTGTCTGTTGTCAAGGTTACATTGTTGCAACCTAAACTGTGTTTTGCAGGCAATTTTGGTCAAATTCGTCGATGATCACTTACCCCACTTACTATAGTTGCATACTTGGTTTATGGTGTTGTTGTATTCCATTGTTTCGAATGTACAAGAGAAGTTCAGCTGTTGAAAATGAAGATTAGAATTGCTGTTCTTCTGGGAAACTGCTCGATCTGATTCATTGATTGAAAATGCCTCAATGACAATATTCCATTGTATGCAAAACTTATTTTTTATTCTATTCTTCTTCACAGAAATGGAATTTGGATTCATCTCTCGATGATTCTAGTAGTTGCAGTTGAATAAATTAGGCAAATTCGTTGGGGCCCAAGTGAAACTACTTATTTTTTCTAGACCTAGGTTACGTCTTTTAGCTTCGAAATACTTTCTTTTTGTGGAGAATTCTATAACTTTCTCGAGAAAGTTGCCCCCTAAAATGCATGACAATCTTTTTTAACTGTTCTGTGTTCATTCATCAGAAGAAAATGCGGATTTGGATTTGGATTTAATTCATTGGCAAGTGTTTGGGGCAACCATTAAGGCCATTTACACCATTCCATTTTAATTTAACATTTGAATACTTGTTTGGCTTGTGCAATTTGGATGAACTATTCTGATCGCCCATTTGAGATTTGTACACAAATGGCAAAAGGACCACCCTCCAAAATTTGTTTATTCCTATCTATTTTCTATAGTAAAAGCGGAAAAAAATCCAAAAAACTATTCGAATGGCCCTAGTCCCCCATTCAGAATTCAGATTCTCTCTCATTTACATTTTAGATAGTTGTTTTCAAACGTATATTTAAATATTTTTGTTCAAATGTTATATTCGAAATGTTAACATCCAAACGTTAGTTCGGATAACATTTCAAACGTTTTTGTTTAAATTTTTTCATTCAAATGTTTTTGTTCGTGTTGGTGGTGTAATTTTTCCGACGCTGGAAACCACCTCCTCATCAGTGAACGAGGTATGCGAGAACAAGTAAGCTCATTTTCTCACTCAGTGGAGAAGCTTCGACCACCCAATTATATCCGACTAGACCAGATAAGTCTAGTTAGTTATAGATCCTTCCCGGGTCACTGGTTAGTCTACTACCACCTTTGTTGGGCTGCTAATCCCCGAATTAGCTCTCCTCAGGGGATCTCGAGTAGACCGCCATCAGGACCCTAGGTACCAGCTCGAATAATACTTCCCCGACCATGAACGAACCCCCTTCGAGATGGTCAACCCGCGTTGCCTCTCCCACGCCGTCCCGTACCGGTTGACAACAGTACTATGGTATGACACACCACACCCACTACCCTGCACTACCAACACCTGACGCCCAGTACCTGTCACTGTACTTGTCCTTATTCTTGCCTCAGTACCAACCTCCACCGCCTAACCGGACTGACATAGTACTTACCACCTGCGTCACTACTAACATCTGTACTCGTGTACCCCCATCACCCGACTAGAAGGGCACGTGGCATTCATCTGAGGTGCTTCTAGTCGCACCGGAGCATGTCTACCAACCGAGACCACTTGGAATACAACCCAACCCATTAGGGTCATCTGAGCACCCGAACCTGTGGGAAACGCCTATCAATAGAGGAGTGCATCACTCACTCAAGTATGGACTATTTTCCTTGTCAAAACTCTGCTTCTCTGCTTGCTCATCAGTGTCACTTACTGACTTAAGCATGAGAGTGCCCTTAATAGACACCCCACGGGTGTCCCCCTTACTCTGAGATGCTTATCTTTGCAGGCGACCAGGTGGACTATTTTCCTTGCTAAAACTCTACTTCTCTACTTGCTCATTATTACCACTTACTGACTCAAGCATGAGAGTGCTCTTAGTAGACACCCCACTGGTGTCCCCCTTACTCTAAGGTGCTTCTCTTTTGCAGGCAATCAGGCAGAGAACGACGGCGCAAAACTGATCACGTCAAGTGATCCTATCGGGTGTTGTGTCAAAGGTTATTTTGGATTTTTTTTAAAGGACATTTTTTCTTGAAAGTATTAAAAAGCCGACAAGTCGTTAAGGTTGGTGAAAAATGACAACCACTTCCCAAGATGTCGTTAGGCGTCAAAACGAACGACAATGTAATGTGAGTTTGATCTTGTTCCACGAGTGTGTAGTCTGACCAGCAATCTGAAAATCTGCGTTGCCTTTCATTACCTCCTTTCTCTTCACAATCACAAAATCCTCTCATTCTGAAACACAAACCTTTCGAAAAAGTCTAAACCGAAATCTCCCGCACAACATTTTTATGGTTGAAAAAAAAAAGTGACCACCGGAATTGCTGTGAAACTTCTTCTGTAGGAGATGGGAACCAGTAACTCGAAGAAAGGCCGAACAAAACACAAACACAAACATAAAGCCAACCTAACATCTTCTTCTGAATCGGCCGAGGATTATTCCGTTCTTGCTTCCAAAACACCGTGTTAGTTTCAATGACAGAAAAAATTTAGTTCTTTTTCAAGGCCAGTTTTTTGTTCTTTTTGGGGTGAAATTTCAGACAACTTGTTTTATTTTTGCAGTTTCCGTGAGCAAAATCGAGTCGTTGTTTCAACTGTTTATGAAACTGAGCAGTTCCGTAGTCAAAGAGGGGCTCATACACAAGTCTGCTGCTTTCTCCTCCATTTTACTTTTACTGTAATTTTGAATTGTACTTTATTCCATTTATATGAAGAACTACAGCTTGCTCTTTTCCAGAGTACTGACTAGAGGAACCTCTTTTCAGACAGGGTATAAGTTTTAACTCATTTTTGTTTTATTTCAGAATTACAGACTAAAAAAAAGATTCTCTTTAGTTCTCTGTGCTAGTACTGCAATGCTGAAATGTATGTTCCAGTGATTTTAAGTTACTTATTAGATGTTAAAATTATGCTAAAAACTTCCCTCAACCTCCTCTTTAGACCGTGAATTTAACACGATTGGTAAAATGCACCAGATATGTGCAGTTTTGTTGAAAAATATTACTGTTAGGAAATTGGAAACGAAAATAGGCAATAAGAAAACCGAAAAACAAGAACATCAAGATTTACGTGGAAAACCCTAGACGGGAAAAAAACTAAACTGAAATCAGGTGCAAACTCTATCGGCCCGATCCCTCCACTATCACCACAGAGTCCCAAAAAAGATCTTATGTTTAAAGCTTCACCATAAATGTCGCGCCGCGAGTTTTTCGAGTTGAGTCAAAGAGAATTCGGATTACCAAACTCTAACAATTATAGTGGAATGCAACATTTTAATAAAACACATGAGAAGTTTTCGTTATTATTCCCGGTACCATTTGAAAGGCATTTGAAGCTTAGTGTGATTGCATTCAGTCTCTCTCTCTCTCTATCTCTTTGTCGTTTACTTGTTGCAGATCTTTAATCTTTTTGATATCTACGGAAAAGGGCACATCTGAGTTTGGAGAATTTGTTCAAGCCTTGAGCATTTTTCACCCCAAAACTCCCGAGGAAGTCAAAATCAAATGTAAGAAACATGTTTTTTTTCTTTGGTTCTTTTTTTTTACTGTGACTGTTGAATCCTTTTATGGCAATTCTCATGTCTTACACGCTTTCTGGACAATATTGTGGTTACCAATGGCATAGACCTTTTCTTTTTCCCTCTTTCAAGATAATATAGTGTAAATTTGTTTAATTAATGGGTCTAAATATTTACTTTTCAGATGCATTTAAGTTTATACGATCCGAGGCACACATGTTTCATAGAGTGTGAGGAGGTAAGTAACAAGTCCCAATTTTCTTGTTAAACAGAGAAGAGTTTCATTCGTATGATGTAATCTGTTTTGTCGTCATTTTTAAGGTAAATCACTACCATGAAAGCCAGAACTTTTGTTTGAGCGAAGCATTACTGTGCTTATCATTCATTAGCTTTACAAATGACCATTTTTTTCTAGTTTTTACATTTAAACTACAAAGTGTCCATTTCTTCAACTAGCTATACCCGAAGAAAAACCTACTAGCTTTTATGCATGCACTAGAGTATTCACATAAACCTCATTTTCAGGTGGAGATGGTGCTGGCTTTTTGAACGAATCGGATCTAATCATATCAGATGATGTTGTGGAAATGATTGTAGACAAGGTACTAATTAAAATTTTTATAAACTTGTTTGGTATTGCTTTTTAAGAAGCTGCTTATGACTTACTGAGTTAAAAGCTATAGAGGGAGGTTTAGGTTTAATTTGGGATTGCTTTTTGCCCAAAAAAAAAAATTTAAAAAAAAAAAAAACAATGCAACTATAGTATTTGGTAGAAGTGTAAAAATGCATTTTGCACAAAGACCAATGTACTTTGTAATTATTTTGAGAAGCTGGATTTTGTTGAGTTCTAGCTTCTACTTCTACTTCTCCTTTTTCTTCAAGTAAAAGTATAGTTTTTATTTAAAGTGTGACAATCTCAAACTAAGTCGATAGTTTTTCAAAAGTGAATTGGTCTTCCAAAACTGCTTGTAGTCAAAGCCAGGTAATATAAACTGTAGTCTAATATTTTTATTGCTAATTAGAAAATTTATACGTGATTTTTGTCTTATTAAGTACTTCGATTCTAAACAATAACTAACATGTTGTAATTTTCTCTTATCTTTTTCTACTCTTTTCTAAAGCATAAGCAAAATCGGTGCCCAAAAGGTGCAATTTTTTAGCTTTTCGGTTTTCGTGCTCACACTTCGGGGGTGTTTGGTGTATAAGTTGAGTTTGAGTTGAATTGAGATTTTAAAGTTTGAATAGTAATTTTTGTTGACTTTTTCAGAAAAGACAAAAAACATGATGAAAAATGTACAGTTTAGTTTGAGTGGAGATGGAGAACCAAACTCCCCCTTCATCTTGTTCCATGCAAGCAGGCATTCAAAGAAGCGGATGCAAAAGGAGATGGCAAGATTGATGAAGAAGAGTGGAAGGACGAAACGCATGATGGACGAAGATAATTTTGTCGTTTTTATGTCCCATTTTTTCTTTCGCTTGAGATATAAAGGGTTGCAAGGGTCGTCTGTAGAGGAATTTCAATATATGAGTGAAGGGGTAGGCATTTTTTTAGTTGTTTTTTTACTCATGGAAATAGGACGAAAGCTCAAATGATCAAAAGTTATTTATCAGGTATATATTGATGAAATTAGATCTGCAGTCAAATTTTGAGCTGTTTTTGTGACATGAAAATGATAAAAGAAAACGGCCTAGATTTTTTTTTTTTTAATCACTGTCTAATACTTGAAAAAGTGTTACACAATATAGTCAAATTTAACTAGTCTTATCATAGGGGTAGCTATTGAACAACACAACCAGATATATAAGGGCTAACAAATGCATTAACCATAGCTTTTCTTCCACAAAATTTCTGTGTAATTTGTAAAGATAAAATGTGGTGGCAAGAGTGAAGCTGCACATAGAGTACAGCTGTAGGATGTTTGGGAATGTTGTCAGAAAATTTGTAAATGACAAGACAAGTTGAAAGGAATAGTGTCAGTAAAGAATAATGTACTAGAAGATTCCGTTTGAAACTCAAGTTTAACTCAAGTTAAACTGTATTTTTTTCATCATATTTTTTATTTTTTTCTGAAAAAGTTTTTTTATCTTTTTTGAAAAAATCAACAAAAATTACTAGTCAAACTTAAATTCATCAACTCAACTCAAACTTAACTCACTCACCAAACACCTCTATAATAATAGACAGTAGAATCTGCTCTCAATATACAAATACAAAACGAACCCCTTCAAAATTTTTTTTTAATTTATTTATTTTTTTTTTTTTTTTGCATTAGTCCTTCCTTGTGTGCCGACACCGTTTATGGTCTCCGATATTAATAATATTGAATACTTCCTTTTCGTTTCATAAAATCTAATGTAGCCTAAAGTTCAAAAAACAAAATATAAAAAATATATGTAACCTAGAAATAGATTACTCCCTTTGTGTTGAAAACAGTGGGTGGTGAAAAATTTATTTGGGTGTAAAGAAATGCAACAGAAAGAGAGAGAAATAAAAGATTTTGAAGTGTAGGAATTATTTTTTTTAAGGTTTTATTTGTTCCCATTACGAACAGTTTGTTATCTTTGTTGTGACAAATTACCTTCAAGATATAACAAATCCATAAATTTAATAAGTAACAATGTTATTAAATTCCATAACAAGATATGAAACTGACATCAGAAACTAGAGTTTTATAGCCTCTGATATGTCTGTTCATAAAGAGTTATAATAGATATAACAAATATGCTTTTTAAAATTAAAAGGTATATTTTCATTCAAAAAACTTATTTGTTTTAACAGACATACCCGTTGGTCATCAGAATTTACTTATGACCGTTAGATTGTAATAATTTAATTAACGGTTTAAATTAAATATGAAATCATTCAAATCCGACATTTAGATCGTGCTCGATCAAATCAACGGTCCAGATTTAATCTGAAAAAACACCACGTTCAAAAAGAGAGTACTTCATGACTCCTTGCGACGATGCGTACGTGTAAAGTGAGCCCTAATGAGGGCCCAATCACCATCGCGCTTATGATAGTGCGTAGTAAGAGTATAATCTCTACTATATATTAGTAATCTTTATACTTCATTTATTTTAACTTATATCATTATACTTCCTTATATTTTTTCAATATGAGACATTATTATTTTTACTATCAATAATAATATAAAAGATATTACAATATTTCTAGCACTTTGTTCACGTCAAATAGCATAATCTAATATGACATGTATGGGCCAAGGGGCTCTGCCGGTAAACTTACCCAAAAAAGTCAAAGTCTTGTTTCCAAACGTGGCTAGTTGTATTTGGACAAGAATCCAAGCTTTCAAAAAAAAAAAGAAAAAAAAGAAAAAAAGAAGAAACTACGGGGAAATTTTACGAACTCCCACTAAACCATCATTATTGTCAATATATTCATTGAACTTTGAACTTTGAAACATATCTATTATACCGACTATTATATATGTCTAAATTTACCTTCCAAACTTTGAGATAAGTTTTTTTTTTTTTTTTAAATGAGATAACACGTGCGACACGCATGAATAATGCACACTAGGGCATTTTTAAGTGGTTTTTGTCCTAATGGAAAACAGGACGAAAGCTCTGATGATCAAAATTATTAAACACAATTTTTGGGTGGTAACTCAAATAAAGAGAAAGTGGGCAGTAGGGATTGCTTTGAAAGGAAGCGGGATTGGGGCATGCGTTTCTTGTCTCTGCACCCTCTTGAATAGAAACAATGAGATCGATAAATCACTATTGGATGGTTGTTCCCCTTATCTGTTAAATCATGTTATTTGTATTGGGAAAAAAAATCAACTATTTAGAAATTAAAAAAAAATTAATTTGAAATATTTTCTAAAGTTAATAGAAACAAAATGTTAACAGAATAACTTAGTTTACATTTGATCTGTTAGTTAGAGATGAAATTTTTTAAGTTAGAGTTGATTGATTTTTCAAAAACTAATTATAAATTTTATTAACTTTTCAGAAAAAGTTAAAATTAAGATAAAAAAGTACAGTTTAGTTAAACTTAAACTTAAACGCAAAAAATAAAAAATAAAAAAATAAAAAAAAACCTTAAATTTCAATTATAAGACTAAAAAACATTTTTCAGAAATACAACACATATTTATAAAATTCTACTTAAAAGTATATTGAGTCAGGGTGCTACCCCACCGACCCGGGGGCTGCTACATGCCCTGTCCATGCCCCACCCCCGTTTCAGTTTGGGTCCTTTGTGCGATAAATGGAATATTTGCAAAAATGTTGTAATAAACAGCATAAGTACAATTAAAAAAAGCATATTTACAAAGTAAATAAAATACTTATCTAACAAATAAGTGGATAAATTATTTATTCGCTTCTAATAAAAAAAATATTTATTTATAAATATTTTATTTACTTTAACAGTTTTTAAAAATATGTTATTTATGTCTTTCACCCTTTTTCTAGGAGATAGCGTTCGTACGCGCTCAAAATTTGATAGAAAAATCCTCCATTGGGATTAGTAGAACCTATTATGTTTGTTTAATCTCAACCAATGCATCAGATTCGAAAGTCTTTGTATATATAACAATATGGTGTGCCCAAAAGTTGGTCTTGTTATAAACGCATTTTATCGTGCGAAGAATTTGAAATTCGATCTAAACTGTTAAATTTTGAGGTGTTTTAATAATATGAGACTGATAAAAGATAATATTATAATGGTCTAGACCTTTCTTTATTATCAACAAATGCATGAAATCATCAACAAATGTCTGAAAAAGCGTTGCACGATTTGAATGATTTAACCAGCCATACCATAGGGGCAGCCATGCAGAGCAACACACCCTAATACATTAGGGCTAACTAATGCATAAACCCAGTGGCGGATTTAGAGCCCACTTAAATTTTTGGTTTTTTTAATTAAAATTTTTACAATTTATTCCCACTGAAAATAAAAAATTCACATACAATCTCTATTTTGTTCTCACTAAAAACAAAAAATTGTCATATAATCTCATTAAAATTAATTCTATAAAAATATTTATATTTTTACTACTTTCCCCCATTAAAATTAAAAATTATCATATAAACCTCTAAAAGTTAAAAATTCTCACATAATTCCCACTAATATTTACTTTATCTTGAAAAAAAAAAAATTATTATATGCTCCAACTGAATTATATTTCTGACTCCAACTCTGCATGAACCATAACTTTTCTTCCACAAAATTTTTGTGCACAGATCTTAAAAAACAAAAATGAAAGCAATACAACATAAATCCTGCTTTACAGTAAAATATTTGTATCGTACTGGTACCTGAAAAAAAATAATTAAGAGGTTTACTTTAAAAAAAGGAGGAATATAGTTTATATGTTCATAGTTGGTTTTTTTTTTTTTTTTTGGTTGAGGTCTGTTTTGTTCATCAATTTAAATTCAAAATTTTCAACTTATTTTTATCATTTTATGAAAAAGTCAACAAGTTTTTTAATTATGTTACATTTGGTTCGCCTGTTCGAAATGAAAATTTTAAGTTGGAGTTAGTTGATTTTTCAAAAACTAATTATAAATTTTGTTGACTTTTTAAGGAAAAACAAAAACAAAAACAAAAACAAAAACTGAAATGAAAAAATACAGTTTAATTAAAGCTAAACTTAAATGTCAAACAAAACTGTAATTCTTAAAAAGTCAAACAACTCTAACTTAAATATTTCAATTCAAACCTAAATACATATGCTTATAGGTTATAAACTTGCCCTCCGTGGCTTTTCTATCTAATTAAAAATTAAAATAATTGAAGTATCTCATAGGCCATAGCTCACCCCAGCCATAAATATCTGCTTTTATCAAAAAAATTTAGAATACTTCCCTTTGTTTGATGAAAATTTATTTAACCTAAATTTCAAAAAAAAGAAAAAAAAAAAAAAAGAAATATATATATATATATATATATGTATGTTATAAATATATATGTAACGTAGAAAATGGATTACTCCCTTTGTTCACGTCAAATTGAATAATCTAGTGGTGTGCCTGTAAACCGACCGAAAAAAGTCGAAGTATTTTAAAAAAAAAAAAAAAAAAGAGGAACTTGACAAAAAAAAAAAAAAAAGTCAAAGTAATGTTTCCAAACGTGACAAGCTGTAGTCAGACATTTATTTAAAAAAAAAAAAAAAATTGTAGTTAGACAAGGCACGCATCGTCAGCCATGACTAGTTAATCCTGTTTATTAAACTTGGACAAGAAACAATTTATAAGCTCTGCCTTCGGTGCCTTCACAACACTTTTTTTTTTTTTTTTAAATGAGAAATTCATTAAATTTAATAAGGAGATATAAAAATACAAAACATAATAAATGACCTTATATTATATAAGACAAAACTCTTTAATAAAAACATATATATGAATAAGTTCTGATGACGCAAATTACCACAACATTTTTTTTTAAATGCAATTCATATCAAATTACCACATCCGGAAACATAATATGAAGAAATGCGATTATAAGATTTAATACAAAAATGTCATGTTTTTGTACCATGTATTTTGCTTTTATTCAGAAAATATACCTCACGTTTTGAACTTTTATAATTTTATACCATCAGATTATTTTTATATATAAATTTATAATCTTTTTCGATCAACATTTAATTTTGACATTAAAATGTCCAAGTTACCTTGAAAAGAAAGACACCCATGAATTTAAAAATAAAAATAATCACAGAAATTTTGATTTAAATTATAAATTTAAATTTCTCTTGTCCTGCTTGGTAATTAGAATTTCTTTATTTATTTTTAGATTTAAATCCAAGGGTATTTTAGGTATTTTAAATGTTAAAATTAAGCATTGTCCGAGTAAATGTATATATTTATGTACTAAATGTAACCTAATAATATAAAATTTAAAAAATATATTGTATACTTTTCAAATAAAAACAAAATACATGGCATAAAAATGTAAATAATACATAATTGTAGTCTTTCTTTTAAAGGTAATTTGGACATTTTAAGGTTAAAATTAAGTGTTGACTGAAAAATGTTATAAATTTATATATTAAGCATGATATACAAATATAAGAGTTCAAAAATACAATATATACTTTCTGAATAAAAACAAGATACATGATACAATGATACGAAAACGTAAATAACCTTACAAAAATTCATTACAGTTAAAATCCTCCACATATAAGATAAAAGATCAATAACCCTCTCAACTTGAGTAATTCTTTAATCAAATACTATCTCTATTTCTTTAATGCTCTAATTAGAAATTTCTAACACCTTTAATGTCTGTAATTTCATGTTCATAATAATAATAATAATATTATTATTATTATTATTATTATGAGTGAAATAGGGTCCGTTCTTTCAACTAAAACTTAGTCAAATTCTTTGTGTGTTTAGTGACAAAAAATGATACTTTGAGCCATGAGGAAAAAGAGCAATCAATAAATGCAACAAAGATCTCCTTTAAAAAAGAAAAAAGAAAAAAAAAAGCATAGTGCCCTTCAAAATAAATACGCAAATAAATAACATTGTGGATTGGTTAACAAGGGTAGGTGATTTTGTTAGTTTTTTCACTTTGTCTATTTGGATTCGACACTCTTATAATCTCTTCTAATGCCTTATTTTATTTTCGACTGTTGAAATATGATTTGGTGATAACAGTGTAGATCTTGGTTGGTCGATTAAGAGAAATTAATATAAAAAATCTGTCTCTCAATCAGATCTAGAGAAATTAGTTATTATTTATAAGATTGAATATCTGAAAATGATAAGTCCTCCCATATCCTTTATTCCCCAAAAAAAAAAAATGCAAATAAATGAACATAGTCACATACTGGACCAGTGAGCTGTGAGCAACAGGTCAACAATTATTCCTTAAAAAAAAAAAAAAAAAAAACCAAAATCTTTATTCTATTCACGCAAATAAAAAATTAAGGGTGAGTTTGGTGTTCAAGTCCAAACTCAGATTTTCAAACTTTTTTTTGTCTTTTTCCCAAAAAGTTTTTTGTCTTTTCTAAAAATTCAAAAAAATTTACTATTTAAACTTAAAAATCTCATCTTGAACTTGTGCACCAAACATGCCCTAAAATGTTTGTTCTAGGCCTATAATCCAAAACAAAATTACACGTGGCAAGTTTTGATTGGAGAAGACACGCAACCATGAGTCATTCACCCCTTATCTTTTTTCTAGAATAGTAAAACTTGGCGATCAAACAACTCTTTTTTTTTTTTTTTTTTTATTTACCAAAAAAGAGTTGTTTTGTTTGGAGAACAAACAACTTGTCAGGGATTCAAAGACCTATAACCACAGTCAGAGACGTTATTAACAAATTATATAAACAAAAATAATAAACATAATCAAGAGAGAGAAAGAGAGAGAAAGCTAGAGAGAGAAACATTTGAAACTTTTGTAGTATTCGTCCAAAGTCGTAAGCTCTTAACGCGTTTACAAAAACTTTCCAACCGAGGCTACGGCGTCACTTTCTGTCTCGACATCTTCTCTCTCTCTCTCTCTCTCTCACTCTCTCATTTTTTTTTTACTTTTCTTTCCTCTCTCTTCAGCCCTAATCACGCCAGAAAAAGAAAAAAGAAAGAGAAGAGGAAAAAACTGAGAAGTCTCTGTCTTTGTATTTGCCGAGAATTTGCTTTGCTCTTTCCTCTCTCGATTTTCTCGTCCGGTTCTTCCTTCTTTGTAGGAATAGCTCTGTTTGTGAATTCTGATCAGTATTTTCCTTTTCTCGTGTTAATTTTCCCCAAAGAAAAAAGGAATAAATTTTCAGTTTGTGAACGATCTTGCTTCAATTCCGAGTCCTTGGTGGAGTTTCATTATCTCTACCGTTTTTTTTTTTTTTTTTTCCCTTTTTCCCCGAAAAATTTGGTGTATTGGCTTTGATTTCTCGATATGAATCTCTAGGGTTTGAGTTTGTTTCTATATATATATATATATATATGTATATATATATATTGTGGTTTTTGTCTGTATAGATTGTCTGAATCCCTATGGTCATCTGGTGATCGATCAGGTGGTCATTTCACAATCCAAATATGGCTTCGTTGTCGAAAATTTTGTAAATATTGCATTTTGGAACTTGTAAATTGGGCTCAAACCTGTGAAATTTCTGTAATTTTGTGAAAATGTCGTCGGCTGGTATTGCTGCCCTTCTTCCGATTTGCAATGATCCCGTTATATTCCCCAACAATTTGCACGCCCTGTCGGGTTTGTCGTTGGACGAATCGATTTTGATATTTCTCTCGGTCGGGGGATCTGTGATTCCTATGAGTGTTTTGGAGTCCGATTCCATCGAGTCAGTGAAGCTTAGGATCCAAATTTATCAAGGGTTTGTGGTGAAGAACCAGAAGTTGGTTTGTGGAGGCCGGGAACTGGCTCGGAGAAATTCGTTACTCCGCGACTACGGAGTCGCGGAGGGGAATGTTTTGCATTTGGTCCTTAGGCTTTCGGATCTTCAGGCAATCAAGGTCCGAACTTATTCTGGGAAGGAGTTCACTTTCCATGTGGAAAGGGGTAGGGATGTTAGGTATGTGAAGCAAAAGATTGCGAAGACGGGGAAAGAGTTTGTTGATCTTGAGGAGCAAGAGGTTGTTTGCAATGGGGAGAAACTCGAGGATCAGAGACTTATCGACGAGATCTGCAAAGACAATGATGCAGTTGTACATTTGTTGGTTAGGAAATCTGCGAAAGTTCGTGTTAGACCCGTTGACAAGAATTTTGAGTTGTCTATTGTGGCACCGGATAAGGCAAGCGACGGAGAAAATGATAAGCTGCAAAATGAAGTTGGTGAGGAAAATTTCAAAAGAGGCTACGAAGTTGATGGGAGAGTTGTGCCGCAAAAGCCTTCTGTTAGGGGACCTTTGGAGGCTGTTGTTGTTAACCCAAAGATTAAGTTGCCTTTGGCCATACAAGAAATGGTTAAAGCTACACTTGAGGGACTTAGTAGCGGGAACAATCCGGTAAGGTCTATGGAGGGTACAGGAGGAGCATATTTTATGCAGGATTCGACAGGGAAAAAAGTACATTTCTGTTTTTAAGCCAATGGATGAGGAGCCTATGGCTGTGAACAATCCGAGGGGGCTTCCATTGTCAGTGGATGGGGAAGGGTTGAAGAAAGGAACTAGAGTCGGTGAAGGAGCGCTGAGGGAAGTTGCAGCCTACCTTTTGGATCATCCAAAGAGTGGCCGTCGTGCATTCATTGGTGATGAGGAGGGTTTTGCTGGTGTCCCGCCCACGTTTTTGGTCAAGTGCCTTCACGAAGCATTCAACCATCCTGGTGATTTGACTGCCAAGCTTGGCTCTTTGCAGAAGTTCATGGAGAATAATGGGAGTTGCGAGGATATGGGCCCCAGGGCTTTCCCAGTTAAGGAAGTCCACAAAATCTCTGTGTTGGATATAAGATTGGCCAATGCTGATAGGCATGCTGGGAATATATTGCTGAGCAAAGGAAAAGATGGGCGGACTGCGCTGATTCCAATTGATCATGGTTACTGCTTGCCCGAAAGCGTAAGTATCTCTTTCAATGCTTGCTGAGTAGGCTGCTATTTAACTATGTATTTGTATTTCTTGTATTTATACTTGTTTACTTGGATCTTTTCTTTGCTCAATCATTTCTTTCGGTAAATTAGAGTCTTTGAACCGATTATCTTCACGATAAAATCACAACCCTTTCCATTTTGAGCGATCGGCCGGTGAATGGATAGTCACATGTTACTTTAGATGAATTAACAACTGAGACAATTTCGAACTAACCTCATGTATTCCTTGTCGCTGCAGTTTGAAGAATGCACATTTGACTGGCTTTATTGGCCACAAGCTCGTGAACCCTACTCCGACGAGATCGTTGATTACATAAAGTCGCTGGATGCCGAAGAAGATATCGCACTTCTGAAGTTCCATGGATGGGAGCTGCCCCTTGAGTGTGCCCGCACGCTTCGCATCTCAACCATGCTTCTGAAGAAGGGAGTTGAGAAAGGTCTCACTCCCTTTGCAATAGGAAGCATAATGAGTAGAGAAACCCTGAAGAAGGAATCGATCATGGAGGAGATTGTCCAGGAAGCACAGGATTCTGTACTCCCCGGTACAAGTGAAGCCACATTCCTCGAGACCGTGTCCCAGATCATGGATCGTCAGATTCATGAGATTTCTAAATCGCGTTCTTGATGGCATTGCACCT
This sequence comes from Ficus erecta, assembly GCA_008635985.1. Classification (NCBI taxonomy): domain Eukaryota; kingdom Viridiplantae; phylum Streptophyta; class Magnoliopsida; order Rosales; family Moraceae; genus Ficus; species Ficus erecta. The sequence continues at coordinate 247,325 of BKCH01001491.1, forward strand.
GTTGTTCTCTTTTGAATTGTAAACGTATGCAACTGTGTAATGTACATGTGATTAGTGCACATCTTTCTATGGCTACTGCCCTTATAGGATCTTTTGTTCATAAAGGATTTTTATTTTCTTTGGTATTCTTTCATTTGCTTTTAGTATATTGTCTTTGGTTGACCTCAATTGTAGGTATTGGTTCCTTTCCTAATTAGTTTGGTATTATCTGAAAATATTTTGTTTTTTTGCTGCAGATATATATATATATGTGTGTGTGTGAGTTTTCTTTTTGTCATTATGTTCGATACATGCTACTACAGTGTTTGAGATTTTCTTTCGTACATGTGATCTAACAAGAAGAACTGCTGGGGAAAAAGATGTCTCGTATATGTTGCCAAGTTCCGGTGCTCTCTTATCGAAAAGAGTACTAAAGATGCTAGTGAGCATATCTTAAGTGATCGTTTGAGCCCAAAAGACTATTGTATAAAAGTTGTGACATGTCGTCTGATTTTCTCTTTGTGCAAATGAGAAACGGATTGGTAACGAGAAACTAGCTGCAGCTCTCAATCGACAGTTTGCTGAACGCATCTCCATTCCGCTGGCTGTTTGTGCTAGGTGGATCCCTCCGTCTTTTAGGATGTGTGAAAGTAAAATATGGATGCAGCCAAGAAAGGTGGTGAGGCTGCGGTTGGTGTGGTTGCTAGGAACTCCAAGGGTGTTCCGATACTCCTGCAGACGGATCCTGTATCACCTCGTTCTCCTCTGGAAGCTGAATTGCTAGGGGTTTTGCGTGTTGTCCGGTTGGCAATTGCAAAGGGGTGGCAAGGAGTACTGGGTGACGGTGATCGCAAGGAGATCTAAGATGTCCTTTACACTACTTCAGAATGAACAGATTGGCAGCTTCTGCCAATTTTTCTGCAGATCCTTGAGTTGTCTAAAGCTTTGTCTTCTGCTTCTTGTACTCGGATCTCTCGCTCATGTAACCGTGTGGCTCATGCATTGAGAAAATGGGACTTTGTTACTAGTTTTTGATGCAGCGGAATTAGAGGAACAAGGAACGGTTTTAACGAACTAGATCCCAAGCCAAATCGATGGCTGAAACAAAGGAAAGAAGCGCATCTCTGACTAAACTCGTTTTGTGATATCAACGTCCACAAAGTTGCCCCCCTAATGCACAAAAGCAATATATATGACCCTAGCTAGCTAATAACTAAACGCTACATTTTATGACCATGAGTAGTTCAAATACAAAAACCAAAATGACCAACTAGTTCTCTAGACAAAACAATAACCAAATATATGAAACATAAACCACGAAATACAAAGTTCAACGACTCCAAAAATACTGGTAAATCGACATGCAAAAAAGTGTATCTTTTCCATTTTTTTTTTCTCCTATGTCAGTTTTTAAGGTTTTCTTGCAGACAGGGATGATTCCACGTGTGGAGAATCAGTTGCTTCATGAGCTTGTCTAATAAAGCTTCCTACTCAGCAGAAAGACTTAAATGGCAATAATTTAGCGAACATTTTAATGACAAAAATCCCAAGTGAGCTGTGAGAGAGAGCTGGGTGCAACCTGACAGACCCGAACCAGGTTGTTTAGGAGTGCCCTTATAATGAGTAAGATATTACACCCAGTGCGATATACAAGAATTTACAAATCATATAAACTCGAAATTCGTATGAAAAAGACACGGAAGATGGTATAGAAACTATGTATCTCCTCGAGGAGACGACTCAACCATTCCGCCAAGATTTTACATAGACGGGACTTGAGAAAAGGATAGGGATTTGCAGGATAGACCCAGAGCAGAAGGAGCCTCTTTATTATAGCTGATTCTTGAACGGCCATAAATTAAGGAAATTGGGAGCTTGCCAACCAAGGTGGAAAACTAAGCAAACCAAAGAGGCTGTTGAGAGTTTAAAAGCCTTCCACAAGTCATCTTTTGAGAGAATCCCCCATTTGGTCAGAGAAATTGCAAGCAACAAAACCCTCTAGCCATGGATTTTTCTTACATGGCCAATAACCATTTTGTTGTTACCTCTTAACTTGACCAAGTGCACTTATTGGCTTCATTTCTTTTCACGCTTCTTCAGCATTTTCTTTGATCTTTTCCTGTAAAAGACAAACCAAGAGTTTAACCTTTGTCTCGTCTAAGACTCAACTCATTGACGAGGGTAGTAAATAATATTATCACCTCTTAGTTCTAGTGGGTTTGCTTTTGAAGCCAAAAACACCCTTCATCAGTGAGCTTATATCCACCGAGCGCTCTTGCATAATCATATCATGGTACATCTTGCTCCCGATCTCCGTGATCTGTTCCTCCACTTCTTCCAATGTTTGGTCCACATTAAGCTGAAGCTCTCCTTTCCTGATGACAGTAACGTTAAAACCATTCTCTTTGGCTTCTCGAAAGGCATCCTGTTGAAGATTACGAGAAAGTTAAGGGTGAGGAGTGCCGTGAACTTGTGAAATTTATGGTGGAAACAGATTTAGGCTCTTACCTTAGGTGGCTGGGCAACAACAAAGGCATGGCCATTCCCAAGCATTTCCATTTGAGTTTGGATAATATAACAAAGATTTTTGCAATCATTAGCATCCTCAAAAGAAATCACGTGGTGCGGTTTCGGTTCCAATTCAAGGTCCGTAGCCATCTCCAAAGAATACAATCCTATTCTTTGCTCCCCATCCTCAACCGCGTACAACTCAATGCACTGAAAAATAATGAAAGAGAAGATGACAAGTTATCAAGTGATCTTTAGTTAATCAGTGGAACTTCTTTAGAACGTGAAATCACAATCATAACCACAACGGGAAACCTTAAATAAAGAAAGGAGTCACTAAATTGAAAACGACGCCGATCGAAAAAGTATGTTTCATATAATATTGTCAGGAAAACTTGGGAGGTTCATCTCATTTTAGCAGGAAACTAAACCGTATATAATTATTAGCTTGTTTGTTTCCAATTTTATGCAAAGAAAACACATATTGCTTACTGACCAGTATATATGGAAGATCTAACCACCACAGATAATCTTCTTCCTTCTCGTCTGCATATTCACTATATTTGCTCACAACAGCTTGTGGTCCAAAAAGTTCCATCTCTCTTTTCAGCTTGTTGAGTTTCTTTTCCATGAATTCTTTATTTCTCTCCGGTAATTTATCCATCAAATTAGCCACTTCCTGAATTTCTTTCTCAGTGATCCATCGATCCAGATCCTTGCCCATGCCTCTCATAATGGATTTAACTTCTGGGTCTGTCTCTGCGTTATAGGATTCTAGAAACCCCCGGGACCATTTCTTGGTGTGTTGCCAAAACTCCTTCCCTGATTTTTTGCCAGCCTTTACAGAACCATCACTGCCTTCTATGATAGTCCTGGAACTTTCTTTACCCCTTTGAAGTTTCTTCTTTAGATCATTAACTGCAGAAGATGTGGCAGAACTTTTATTTGGTGGGGATTCCGTTGATTTCTGAAGCAAGTCCTCAGCATCCTTCTTCACATGATTTAAAATCTCAGTAGTCTCAGCAAAAATTGCCTTTCTCTGCTCTTGGAAGTTATTTAAGAACTCAGGACTTTTCTCCAGAGGTGGCCCTTTCCAACGTGGTATTATTTTTTCCGGTGGATCATACAGACTAATACCATCTAGGGAAGAAAGGAAAAAAGAATTGTAAGTGTATAAACTTCAGAAAATGCATATATTTAGTAAACGAACCTATTTCTAATCACATATTTTCCATGATGACTCAGTTCCAATCCCAACCACCCATTTTCTACCTAGGTCAGATCAAAGAAGACTCGGATGCAAAAAATGTAGTTATACGAAAAACAGTAATTGCAGAAGAAGAAAAAATTAAGAATAAATCAAGCGGTTGGATAATATCATAAATTCATATGCTATTCAAGTGGGAAAGATTGAATAAATAGAAAGGAATATCATAAACGGCCAGTTACCTGCTCCATAGTCTAGATTTTCTATATTTGAATGGAGCCATTCATGCAGTGTTGACAGCTTTTCGTTCTCTCTCTCGACTTTCTTTTCGAGACCCTCGAAAAATGCATGTTTGTCTTCAGAATCCATCATATAAAACGGATCCCGCCCAGCCAACTCATTTTCTCGAACTCGAAAAACAATTTCAGCAAGCTTATCGTCTTCCATCCATTCAAGTTCATTGACATCTCCGATGGACTCCAGTTGCTTCAATGAGGAATTGGTATTTGAATGTTGGTTCTTCTTTTCTCTTGCAACCATGTACTTGTCCCTAAAGCCGACACCAATTTTCTTCGCAATATGTTCATTGAGATTTTTCTCATTCCAGGTTTCCTCTTCTAAAGATGGTCCTACCTCTGAACTTCTGTCATTACCTTCATGATCCAAGGATCCTTGGTGCTCTGGTACGTCATCCTCCCCTTCCTTCAAAACATCGGGATTCCCATTCTTGATTCCAACAAATTCCTCATTTTCCACAGCAGAATCTTTGGAAGCATTTGGTAAAGGCGAAGAATCTATTGTCTCATCTGAAATGGCAGATGTGAACACTTTTTCTTCCATATCCAACTCCTTCCCTGTACCATTGTCATACTGTTCGTCACTTTGTGGATTTAAATGAGTTGTAATTTCTGAAACAGTTTTAAACCGGGGTTCTTCTTCCCCTTCTTGCTTGTGACGCTTTTCAGAAAGATACTCCCTAGCTTCTTTCACTGACCTTATGATCCGTGGTTTTGCTTGGGAGGAACTTCCTCTAGAATCACGCGGTTCACCAGAGGAAGCATCATCTGCCAAATAATCAACACTCGAATTCTCTTTTTGATCCTCTATAGTGCTTTGCCTAATATCTGAACTTTCTACACGTGAAGTTAAATTTCCATTCCCAACAAAAGCTTCATCAAGTAGAAATTGTTTATCACTTCTACTTTGTTGAGTGTCTCCATTTAGAACGTGAGTTAAAAGCCCTGTCTCCTCCTCTCCATAGTTTTTACCCTCCTTGGTTCCTTTGTAACCTCCCTCACTCATAACTTCATTTTCACCTCCATTCATTTTAACCAAGTCATTTTTCCCACCTTCGATTTCCCTGGCTTCTCTGGCCATTTTTCTTATTTCCCGAATTTTACCATCAAACTCCACAGATTTAGCATCTGGAGCAATAGAAGCACCAAGTAAAGCCACATTCCCATCCCGCAATTTTGCGCTCGCAATATTCCTCATAAGTTCTTCCTTATCCAACCTCAGCTTTTTGCTGGACAACATCGGCAGTTCCAAAGGTTTCTGAACAACTTCCACGCTACCTTTCTCCAACACCTCTTTCTCCTTTCTCGATATTATCTTCCGCCTCATCATTTCCTTCTCCGATTCCGTGAGGCTCACCTCTTTATCCCAAAAACTAAATAACTTCTTCACCGCCCACACCGCAATGAAACCATAAAACAACATCATCCCAACTCTAGGGAGCTCCTGTACCAGATTAGGACTAAGCGCAAAACTCTGAATTGCCTTAAAGAAACTTGACTCCTCAACTTGATCAACAACAAACTTAGCCACTGAACTATTCCTTGGAATAACATCTTTTTTACCACTCTCCATCTCTCTAGCTAAACTTTTAGCCTGCAAAATTTTCATTCTCGCCCCTGATGAGCTTCCCAGCTCCCCTTTCTCCACTCCACTCCTCCTAAAGATTTCATTTTCATCAACAGAAACCCTTTTGACATTACTATCGGGATCAAGAAAAACTGTAAAAATTGGTCCTGACCCAATTCCCCAATACTCGGTATCTTTCCTATACTGCTCCACCCAATTCTCCAATTTATTGAACAAAACAGATTCACCAACAGATTTCGATTTCGATTTCGATTTCGACTTCGGTTCCTTTGGAATGTCACTAAAATCATTTGCTTTTACACTTTCATGGTCTGTTTTCTCACCGAGTCTCTCTCCATTGTCAAAATTAGGGTTTGGGCGTTGAATACCAGAATTGGGATTTAGAGGAGAGGGAATTTGACGCACCTGTTGGTCTTGTAGAAGTTTCTTTCTCAGCGAGTTTCGGCGGTTCGTTGTTCTGCCGAGTTGGGAGAAAACTAGGAATCTTCTTCTGGTATTAGAGATGGGAAAATAGACTGGAAAAGACGAATTCTTGTAGAATATGGAGCTCGGCGTGGTGTATTTGATGTGGCTTCTGGTTTTCGAAGCTCTGGTTGGGAATTCGGCAGTGATTAAAGGTGAAGTTGAAAGGCGAATTCTGAGGTTGATTGGAGGTGAACATTTGAAAACCTCCATTGATGGAGGCACAGAGAGAGAGAGAGAGAGAGAGAGAGAAGAGAGAAAGAGAGCTGGAGATTTTGCAGAGGTTTATGGGGGAGAAGATCATCCACCTAAAGCCGGGCTCTCTCTCTCTCTCTCTCTCTCTCTTGGGAGTTGTCGTCGTTTTTCAATCTTCTGTTGTCGTCTTAAAGTTTAAATGTCGTTTTATGGTCTAATAACAAAGAAAGTGTTCCAATCCTTTTGTGCTGTACCTTATGTTCTTTGTCGTTTTCCTGTATCATTTTTTGCCATTTCGGTTGTGGTCGTTTTTACAAGCATTTGTCGTTTTTAGTTTTTTCATTGTTTATGATGAATCTGCTGTTTTTCTTTGAGATTTCGTTTTATTATTATTATTATTATTATTATTATTATTATTATTCTGTTGGTTAGATTTTAAAATTTCTATTGTCTTTCATTTCTATTGTAGTTATAAATTAGTTTCATATCAAACATACATATGTCACTTTTTTGTTCTCGTCTGCAAAACGTTCGTCTCCTTTTTCGGTAGCATACCATCGTTCTCTTTGTTTTTAGATTGAAGTCGCTTTAGATGTTGTTTTAGCATACTATCGTTTTTTTTTTTTTTTTTTAGCCAAAAAAAAAAAAAAGTCGCTTTTTTTTTTACTCACCAAAAAAAGACGTTGTCGTTTTCGATTTTTCTATTAATTGTCGTTTCTAAAAGTAACGGTTACTTTCGTTTCGAATTTTGTTGGCGTCTCTTCTTGTTTCTGTCGTTTTTAATTGTTGTCACTTTATAACCTATTAAACTTAAAAACTTTGAAATTTTCATGTACTTCAAAACAAGAATACAATTCTTTTCCAATATATATATATATATATATATATATACACACTTTGCTTAAAAAAATAATGCATCAAAGTTTTCAAAATAATAAAAACATTTTCAAAAAATCAAATAAACACCAGGTACCAAAATACAAAAAGCTGTGGACCTAAGCTCCAAGCCACCTAGAGAGTTTGACTTATCTTATTCAATGAAAAAGGAAGTTGAACTTTTATATATATATATATATATATATATATATAAAGGAGGTTAACGAAGGAGTCAATATAAGACCTAGTGAAGTATATATATATATATATATATATTTTTGTAAAGTTTGGGAACCAAAAATAGAAAATTTAAAATTCGAGATCTATTGGAGACGGAGTTTTGGAGGTTGGTTTGGAAATGTGAGTTTGGAGAGGTGTGAATTGAGAATGAACCATCATATAAAAAAAATGGTGTAAAAATTGGAAATGTATCTAAAAAAAATGTAATAGAGATTTTGTTTCATTCATATTTTTTTTTAAATTTGAAAAATAAAATTATCTCATTTTAATTTAAAAATAAGAAAGTTATGGACTATTGAAGTTTGAGTTTTTTGAAAAAAGAAAGAAGGAAAAAGTGAGCTATTTGAAAGTTTTGGGAGTTAAATAGTGAAAATTCCGTCTAGAGTTTTTATTTTCAAACAGGAGCTAAATGCAAAGAGTTCAGAAGTTCAAGGACCAATGGTATTAAAAATACATATATTTTTTTGGGTTGATATCAGTCATGTGTTTAGTAGTTTTTTTTTTTGGATAAATTAGTCATGTGTTCAGTAGTTGTTGTAATATATATATAATATATTAAACCTTCCAAGTTATTGTCGGTCCAGTTTTATTTGTCGTTTTATGTGTTTATGTCGTTTTAAAGTTGTTGTCGTGTTTTCAATGTCATTAAGTTGCATGATCTATCCCCACCGTTTTAATTGTCGTAATTCTTGTCGCTCTCTTAAGTATTATGTATTTTGCTGCAGTATCACTGTCGTCGTTCTACTATCTTCGTTGAAATTGTAAACTCTCAAATCAACGACTTCAATGGCGTCCGATTCGCAATACCCCCTTCACCTCCGGCAACCGGTGGCGACGTCTCAATAAAACAATATTGAAATATATCTCAGCTTTGACATGGTTGCATAGCAACTGGTATATATATATATATATATATTTTGCGTACTTGGGTGCATATGGAGAAGAAAAAAGGAAAGACATCCGTATTGCTACAATAGCCTAATACCACTAACAGAAAATTGCCTCATCCTACATAGACACGCCTTGTTTATACACACGCATATCAAATTGTAACCTCATAATAGTCAAGTTTTCATACCTCATCAACTACGAGAAAAACTGAAAGCTTCAGGTGTTATATAAATATATACCAAAACGATGGTTACATATAACAAAGGTAATCCTGCAATGTCCAGAACCATTTAATAAATTGCTCGGGACACATATAAAAGCGAGTCAGAGATACAAACAGGCTAAGTGCAGAGTGGTATGCAGGCTCCACCTTCCGGGTTTTGCTGTTCTTTCCATATCCGCCCTGTAACTCGCAACTTCAGGTCTTTCCTTTCCCCTCCAGAGAAGAAGATGGCCAAATTGCGCTGTATAACGAGGCCATCGTGGCTGTCTCTGACCTTCCTATGGCTATCCCTAATGCTCCTAGGGTTGCCCTCCCAGATAATCTTTCGTCCATTTCCCCCAACCTCGAGGCTGTAGCTGTAGTTACGAGCTTCTGTCTCGTCTCCCATGAAACGGAGAAATGCCATGTAGACGGGAGCCATCCCAATTTGGAAGGCCTCAAAATGGAGACAGAAATACTGACCAAAACAGTGGAAAACCTACCAAACAAAAAAGAGCAGTAGAGACAAAGACAACTACTTCAGGATCAGCATCTTCAAAATCAAAAGAATTCGGCTTGCGATTCATTGGCTCAAGTAACAAGTGAACTTTGGCTCTTAAATCCAACATAAAGAGTGGAAAGCAAAAACATAAATCTTGTCATAAGGTCACAACTCCGTTAATCTGATATTTATGCATCATCATGACTTGGACCGTCGTAACAATACAGCTTAAAATCATAATTACCACATCATAACATAGTGAGAATAGCTATTTGATAAGGGTTCCATAATAAAGATTGATTCAGTCATAACTATTAAAGCGAGAGAGAGAGAGAGAGATTACAATGTTTTAGTACTTACAGTTAACATCCATGTTGCATTTTCAACTTCACGGGGATTAGACTTGACGTAACGATGGTTAAAAGTGGAGCCAGAATGCATGTCCACCTTGTGATCATCGCGTAGATGAGTAACAAGGAATGGTATGTCGCCCACAACGGAGCAGTCTGATCCAGCATACGGGCAGTTGTAGGGTCTGAAATTACAGACAAGCTCGTGTTTGATTTTACTGTAGTAGGGGAATATCTCCCGGCATCCAAGAGCCAAGTACTTGCAAGGCATTTCAAGTGATTCAGCAACCTTTTCTAGTGCTAAACACCTAATGTCACCAAGTTCTTGTTTGCAAGTGGGACATCGGTTGTGTATGGTTTTGCAGGTGGAGCAAAGCGTATGCCCATACGGACACTGCAGAAGCAAATATATACGTGTGTGTATGTGTGTGTATATATATATATATATATCCTCCAGATATCAGCTACAATGCTCAGCCAAAAGTTCAACAAATTTTAACCAGAAGCTTGAACATTTCGAAACATGACGCATTCGGAAATATTCAAGTTTACTTGCAGAGAAAAATGATGACAGCTTGAAGCAATGTATGGGAATGAAGGTAAATCATATTTGTCACACGTCCACAAAATAACATCTCATTATTCCCCATTGAAAAACAATCATATATTCTGATTCCAAACAATTACTCTTTAACTGACCATAAATTAAAAATAAATAAATAAACCTCTTCTTGACGTTAACAAAGGCCTTCCAACCCCTTTAAAAAACTTCAAAAATCCAAATTCTCCAAACACTATGGGTCCATATAAAATCAAAACCTCACAAGCAATCTCCTTTTTTTCCCCTTTCATTGGGTATCCAAAAAAAAAAAAAAAAGAGAGTCCCAACAGAAATAAACGAAAAACTGGACAAAACAAAATGGACAAAAAAGAAATATACATATAAACATACATACATACATACATATATATATATAAAGAGGAAGAGACCTGATGGATGGGAGGGTACATAGAATTAGAGCAGACGGGGCATTCGAGGAGCTTGTAGATACTGGGGGTGGTTCCCTTTTGAATCTGATGCTTTGGAACTCCGACGAACTGGTGACACCCACCTCGGCTCTGGATCCCTTCTTCCTCCATCACCGGCGACGCCGACGACGCCACGCTTTCCGAGCTCTCCGATTCCATTTCCGCAATATAGAATGAACCCAGATTTTCAATCAAAACCAACCTTTTTCAATTTTTCTTTTCTGGGTATAGCTGGACTCTTTCGGAGATTGGAAAAAGATGAACAACAAAGAAGAAGAAATGTACCGAAATTTGATTTCAAAATATGTCAATAAATCATAATGATCATAAGGCGAAAAGGAAAAATCAACTTTTTTTTTTCCCTTCTTTTTTGTGAGAGGTGCTTTTCTTCCTTTTGGTTTTTGTCAGGGGGCAGAAAAGCAGGTCGCCGTCAACACTCCAAGGAATCTATTTCTTATTAGCAAGCTTTCAAAAAAAAAAAAAAAAAAAAAAGGCCTGCCAATTTTATTTATTTTTCTCTCATTTTTTCAATTCGTTTATTGAGGAGCAATTTTAATTGGTCAACTCAAAAATGGAAATATGAAACTATAGTGACAATGTCAAAGAAACTACGCGTTACGATAGGAGATTACTGGTTTGATCCGCCTGTTTTATAATAGGAAAAAAAAATACACAATACTAATAGGTTTTAATTAGTAATAATAAGAGGTAGAGAGAGATGATATTTTGTTCTTTAATTTGTTGTTTTAACTGTTGTTAATGCTTAATTCGGTAATGTAGAAAAAGAAAAGGCATGGAGTGGGGTCAAAACAAAAAGGTGTGTGAGAAATGAGGTGGATATGGGGTGTATTTGTTGCATATTATTATACTCCAATTTTTGAGCTAATTATTGCAAGGGCAACATATTGCTTTTACTTTCTGTCATGGGCGGGTCCCATTTTTATCCTTTTTTACCACACTATGCACTTCTGGCATAACATTGTGGGCGATATGGAAAATAGGTCTCTACTGAGTCCCTTCATTGTCCAGAGCCCAATTATCCATCTTGCATTGTAAGTCTTGTCTTACCATCGGTGGTGTAGCACGGCGACAAAGATGTCTTATCTGCGACCTTTGCTTTTGTCACATCATGCATTCGAGTCTTACTCCTTTGTTATTTTATCCGTGATCTCAATGTCTATCGGTTTTCCAATTCCACCAAACCGGATATATGAAAACACTATCGATACATGTTTTCACTATCTAAAAAATAATAATAATTCGAGCCAACCTGAAGTTCACCTGTTTTTGGATTGTCGGTGTTGAGCATGTTTAGGTTATTGATTTAGTGAACTGGCATTGTTGAAGAGTGACCGAGTCAGGTATAATGGGACAGAGTCAGGTGTAAAAAAACCATTCAAAAAATATCGAAAGAAAAAAAAAATCAAACCAAGTTGTCGCCAACTAATCAGTTCAGAGACCATGTCAATTACTCTGTAATAAATTTGTTTGGCCAGCAAAAATTCGATCATCAATTAGTGTTAATTACTCGAAACTTTTTATGAAATTAGATGAGCAAAAATACATTGTTTGTGCCAGGAAGTAGCCATCTAAAGGAGTAGTTGAAGCACACTCTCATTGCCCATATTTTCGTCTCACATCAATTCATGGCTGTCACAAAGCTAGAAAACTTGAAAGAGCAACACCATATCTCCTACACACAAGGAACACGTGACCATGTTCTCCACATAAACAACAGGACAGCCTATGAAAGCTGCAAGATTCTCGGCTTCTCACAAGCAACATAACATAACAACTTTTTATTTGTCTCCTCATTTACAAATCGTCCGCAAGAATTTAAAGAATAAAATTCCACATATATTAAAGATACAACGAAAGACCAAAACCAAAAAATCTTTGCTCTTCAATCTCGTCTGTGTAGTTCTGTTGTAAAACCGACAAAGCAAGTATTTACATTTCTAACTTAATTGAATCTGTTATTTGATTACTAATTGTGTTTATCGACTACTAATTCTCCGACTAATCCTATCAGCAGAAGTAACAGATTTAGTTTACCACTGATTTGGGAAGGCCTCTCTGTAATTTGCATCCTCGCCTATAGTAAGCTGGAATACTGTTGCCTCGCTAGTTCGTGTGTTCAACAGCCTCTGAGATATCCTATCTTTAGCTGTAACTTTCTTCCGCAGCATGGATGAAAGTGACTGCTTCTTGTTTCTGGTATTAGTCGTCTCTATATCTTCTCCAATAGCTGCAGATCTTGAAGTTGAAGCCAATGCAGCATCCTTTAAAACTGCTTCGTTGTGCTCCCGTATCTTCGTACGCTTTGCACGCCGCAGTTCCTTTTTATCGCTTAGTTTCTTCCTTGTCGCCTCTTTATCTCTCTCACGAACATTCTTCACTGCCTGTCTTGCTAACTTTTCTGCTAAATCAGTATCAGAATCTGAATTTGTCTCATCCTTTGAGGGATCCTGATCAATTGGCTTACCCTCGTTATCTCGGGGGATGATAGGTCCATGAAATGGGCAAACCTTCAAATCTCTTCTCTGGCAAAGCCCGCCTTTCCTCAAAGGGGCACAGCATGGTTGAATATCACTGCGGTCTTCTCTATATACGGTAGCTTGAACAGTTAGTTCTGCAATTTTGTCTGCAGGAATTACAGCATCATAGTCCACCCTTCCCCAGTGACTTTCAAGCTCCAAACCCCGTTGGTTAGCTAAGACATCCCTCTTCAAACCCCAGTTGTCCAAGTGAGCTCCCCAATTTACAACTGGGGCTTCAGCCAAAAGCTTACTCTTCAGAGGGTTCGACTTAGTTCTACCACCTTTACAACCAAGCATTTTCTTGTCACTGGGGCCTTTGCTACTGGATGCCGGGTCTGATTTTTTCACCTTATTTAATGTTGATGTAGTGGCACGATCTTCATTTCCCTCACAGCGACGACTAGACCTACTCTCAGTGGAACCAATTTTTGGCTCCTCCCAAATATCTTCTTCTTCTTCGTCGTCATTTCCAGTATTTCGAAGAGCAAAACCCGCTTCTTCACACTTTCTCTTCACCGATCGAAGACGATTTGTCAAATCAATGAGCTCCTTCAAAACAGAATCTCGGAACTTGTAATCTGGCAGTTCAACCTTCACAAGCACATCGATCGAGTCTTGGACTGAGACCAAATGCTTTGTCGTCACAAGCTTGTACAACTCCCTTAGAGCATCAAAAACCACCTTATTGTCGCTGTTCTCATGGACCTTTTCCCCTTCTTTCAAAGTACTAAGGCGTATCTGCTGCATCTCGATGCAGCGAAACTCTTCAAAATCTTCCTCATCCACGGAATCCAACACCACCTGCTCCCGTCCACTCTGTACAATGTCCAAACACTCTCCAATCTCATTAATGGTAGACTGTATTTCATCCTTCATGAAAGGAAAACTTTCTCTCAAAGTCTCGTACTTGTTAAGCAAGATCTCTTTCGACCTCCTCTCCCTTTCTCTTCTCTCCTGCTGAAGCCGAGCCGCATTTGCCTGCAAATTAGGGAACTGGAGCCTGAGAGTATTCTTGAGGTATTCAAACCCCAATCTGAGCTGCCTGTAATGAAGCCCGAACGAGTCATTCCACTTCTCCAAAAACTCAATCGCCGTCGAACGCAGCCGGATTGCGACGGCTGGTGGAGCCGGAAGCGGCTGATTTATCCGAAACCCGACACTTAAACTCAGCAGCTTGTCCATATTCTCAACGACAAGGCTTCTAAATAGCTTGGACCTCATGAAAAGTTGGTCAATTATAAGAAGAGAAAGATACCGAACCTGCAAAAACATTTATAAGATCATTCTCTCCAATAACCCTAACCCTAAAACAGACGCAGCCATTGAAAATTCCAACGAATTCATCGGGCCTTCGTTCAAAATTTCAGTTTTTTCGACGCTCTATCCTATTAGTAATGCCTAATTCATTCAATTTCACACGTCAATTCCAAAAGGCAGTAAATTCTCCTCGAATTTTCTCGGTAACCAAACACAAGATGAGAAAAACAATCCCGAACCAAACCAACCACCGAATTTCAATACGAATCACGAGAATCAATCGGAAATAAGAATTCAGAGAAAGAAAGCGGAGAAACCTGAGAATGGTCGCGTTTCATAAGGTCCATGAGGGTGTGGGCAGCAAGTCGGAGCTCGGAATCGGAGTAACGGACGACGGACTTGATGGCCTTGAGGAGGCGGGGATCGACCTCCGGTTGGGTGGAATCGATGGCCTTCTCTATCAGAACCCTAACCTTCGCTCGACGCCCTTCTCTCTCGTCTTCCATTCTGGTTCGCCGGCTGATTTCTTGCCGATCAAGGTATTTTCTCGCTCACTGAGTCAAACACTCGTTATAGTCGGTTGGTTTGGTCCATCAAAAAAAAATGAAAAGAATTATATATATATATATTTATAAATATATATATATATATATATATATTCTTAGTCTTTTCTGGTTCTTTTCTTTTTTTTTTTTTTTTTCAATTTTTGTTGAACTTCGTCTTCTCTAGTTCAGAATCCATTTAGCTCATCCTCTCACGAAATAAAAAATATATGTTTATCTTTTCGTAAATACCTTAAATTTTACGAACGTTTTCACTTTTATCTCGTGAATTATAAAAACTATTATTTTATTAAAATTTATGGTTAAATAGTTTTTTTAATAATTTTAATAAATAATTAAAGTTTTTAAAAATTAATTAAAAAATCATTTTTGTAAATGACTAATCAATTTATTAAAATAGTCGATCAGTAATTAATTATATAATAATTAATCAGTTATTAATTTACAGTTAATTATTAATTAATCATAATATAAATCATCAAATTTTATAATCAATCACTGATTGATCGTTAGTTAATCATTGATTGATCAAATCTTAAAAATAACAAATGATCATTTTCCTAAATAAAAAAAATTGGGTCTTTTTATTAAATTAAGTGATTAAAAAAGTTCACCAAGTCTAATTTTTCCTATTTTGTTTTTCAATTACCTCTTGTAGATATTGGGATCTACGATCAAATTCTAATTCGGATTAGATTATATCAAAATTAACAAACAAAAATATTAGTCTTTAAACATATAGAATCATAAAATAAATATAAACAGAAAACATAAACGGAAAAGTAATAAGAAGCGATAAAAGTATTATTTGACCATTGACCATTGGCTGACCACATCTATTATCGCCTAGCCACTAAACAATGGTAATCGAGCTGAATTTGGATCCATGGCTGCAGTTCTACAGGGATTGTGCCGTTTCTATGCATATATATTTTAATAGTTTCTTCCATGCTAATAACACTAAAAGTATTATTTAAGGATACTGGAAGTAAACCGGTTGTCAGGAACATGGGCCTTAAAATTTCTCAACTGTCATTCCATGCCCTTCTATTACGCAAACCATCTGATTTATGAGCAAGCATTTATGTGGATTACCTATTCAATTTGATATTTGATTTAAATATAATATTAATTTTTAATATGTATTTGGTTACACAACTATTGAAATGCACGTATTTGAATGTTTTATTATTTCACAATTATTCAACTCAAATGCAAATATGAAATTCATCTTTTTGAAATCCACAAGTTCGACTTCTAGGAGTTATAGTCCCTAAGTAGCAAGAACAATGTTTAGATGTAGGATTGTTCTTATACGGAATGAACGTTCCACACTACTATAAAATGTGGATTCCACGACGGAGCTTCCACGACCGTTTTTTTAAAAAACCGTCGTGGAAAATGTGGCAAAAATACAGAACGGAATAGAGTTTTCAAAAACCGTCGTGTAA
This sequence comes from Ficus erecta, assembly GCA_008635985.1. Classification (NCBI taxonomy): domain Eukaryota; kingdom Viridiplantae; phylum Streptophyta; class Magnoliopsida; order Rosales; family Moraceae; genus Ficus; species Ficus erecta. The sequence goes on from BKCH01001491.1 coordinate 263,461, forward strand.
GATCATGCTTCCACGACGGTTATAAAAAACCGTTGTGGAAGAGCATGCTTCCATGACGGTTTCTAATAACCGTCGTGGAAGATTGCAAAAGCAAAAAAAAAAAAAAAAAAAAAAAAAAAAAAAAAAAATAGCTTCCACGACCGTTTTTTAAAAAACCATCGTGGAAGCTTTGGCTTCCACGACGGTTTTCGGAAACTCTATTCTGCTCCGTGTTTTTGCCGCATTTTCCACAACGGTTTTTTGAAAAACGGTCGTGGAAGGGTCTTTTTTCACAAATTTTTTTTAAAAAAATTTTGGACTCTACCACGACGGTTTTCCCAAATAACCGTCGTGGTAGGTACTAAGGCGGGAATTTTGAAAAACTTTGAATTAAATTCAATTTTTTGGAGCATGTATTAAAACCCAGAAAAATACCCTCTTTCGCACCCTATTACATTCTGAGCCTTTTTTCACTTTTTCACTCTCTAATACACACTCTAACTCCATACCCAAAGCCACCTAATTTCGTCCCTCTATTTCTTTCTCTCCGCTCCCTCCCTACTTAAAATCTCAAAAAACTCGCTCTATCTCACTGCACCTCCTCTATCTATCTCACCTCTCAAAATTTTTTCTTGGCTCCATTCTATGATGGCCTCCTCTACCACTCACACGGCCTCCTCTATTCTCCTACGGGTCCACCAAGGAACTACGCGGCTTTCCCTCTCTCTCTCGCCGCACTTCACCCGTACCTACTCCGCACTCTGTCCGTACCCACTCCGCACTCCGTCCGTACCCACGCTTGACAAGCCGGTAAGTTGTAATATATATTGCTTGGGTAATGCACGGATTTGAGAATTTTTCGTCCAAAATGTTGATTTTGTTGATTGTGGTTGTTGATAAAAGTTTTCATCCAAAATGTTGATTTTGTAGATTTTTGAGTTGGGAATATTCTGTCCGAAATGGCCAAAATCCGTCCCCTACATTTTCGGTGATTGTTCATTGTGGTTGTGTTTTAGATTGAATTAAATTGGTTGGGTAAGGCACGGATTTGAGAATTTTTCGGAAAAAAGTGTTGATTTTGTGATTTAAATGTTTTTGGGAAAATGAAACGAATTCGTAATTTTTTTTTTCGTTGTTACCTACCACGACGGTTTTTTAGAAAACCGTCGTGGTAGGTTCACAATTTTTTTTCTTCGTTGTTACCTACCACGACGGTTTCCTTGGGAAACCGTCGTGGTTAGTTGGCATACCACGACGGTTTCTCAAGGAAATTGTTGTGGAAGATTACCTTACCATGACGGTTTTTTACGTAGAACCGTCTATATTTAGGCCCTATTTTTGTCCATTCCACGATGGTTAAAAAACCGTCGTGGAATCTGAAAAGATTCCACGACCCTGGATTCCATGACGGTTAGAAAACCGTTGTGAAAATGTTACCACGACGGTTTTTAACCGTCGTGGTATCCACATTTTGTAGTAGTGCCAAGAGAGCGAAACCAATAGGGAAAAGAAAAGGCAATGAATAATGGATAGGAAAGCAAATACAATTTAGGACAAATTCTTGGGGTTCCGATAAGTGGCCTAAAGGAAATACAGCTCTTAGCAAGAATGTGATTTTTTCTTAGAATACGGTCAAAGAAAAGCTAAACCAATTCACACACCGTCTAGAGAGACTTTTGTATTTTAATAAAACTTATGAAAACACTTCTTAAAATGGATATGGAATTATTGATTAGTAAAGCTGCTCATTAAGTGTGTAATTATCTATCATTATGTAAGGTTCATCAAAGATTTGGAAACTGGTAGAGAATGAAGAGGGGCCAAGTATCTTTCTCTCAATAGTGCTTCTCGAGGATCCACTATCCCCCCGAATAGAATAAGTAAGGCCCTGTTAGCCTGGGCGAAGATGGGGATTAGGAATTAGGATTGAAGCCCTCTTAGTTCTGTCGGGAACTGGATTGGGGTTAGCTTTATAAATGTGTAGAACCAAATGTAGTAGTAGCCAATAGACACTTCTAGTGCCACTTCCCAGTAATTGGATCACTTTAGGGGGTGTTTGGTATGGGGTAATCTTTTATAAAGAAATATGAATCTTAAGATTATCATGTTTGTTATGAGGTTATCTTATTTTAAAATACCTGGGAATCTGAAACCTATGGATTTCAAATACCCTTATAAAGTAGTAATATGAAACCCACATCCCCCCTTAGGTTTCAGATTACCTATTATTTGAATATTATGGTAATCTTAAAATTTACATAATTTAGACACAACTATCCTTTTAAATTTCATATTTAAATTTTAAAAACCTATCTTTTCGAATTTAAATTTATATATATATATATATATATATCAAAACCTAACATTTTTCTCTCCCAACCTCAAACGTGAGCATCTTTTTCCACCTCCATCAATTGGCCTCCTCTGCCCAGATATTATCCTTCTGTTCTTCTTCGTCTCTTTCTTTTTTTCTTCCCATACTTTTTTTAAAAAACGTAATGTGTTCCCATTCCTAGCTGAGGTGCAAAAGAATGCATTCATAAAGCCTCTCTGAGCATGAAAATGCTATGCTTGAGTGATTATTATTAACTCTGCAATTCTTCTTCTTTCGTTTTGTCGTAACTTTGCTCTTTTTTTTTTCTGGGTTTCTTCTGATGCAGGAGCATCTTAAGCTTACTGCTAGATTACTGCTTATTCACTATTACTGAAAGTTCTAGTCGTTTTAATATGTTTGTTGTTTACTGTCATGTACTTGTCGTTTGCTTGGCTTGTTGCCGTTTTGGTTATTATGTTTGTTGTTTACTGTCATGTACTTGTCGTTTGCTTGGCTTGTTGCCGTTTTGGTTATTGGGCTTAATAGTCCATTTGTGTCGTTGCCTTACTTGTCGTCTAGAGTCTGGGATAAATAATCTCAGTTGTTCCATTAATGGGAGGATTCAGAATTGATTAATAGATATTGATATTTCTCCAACTTCTTCGTTTTCTTTACGAACTCTCTGGAACTTAGGAATTCCTGGTTCCATCTCTCTCGGATTTGTCCTTGCAGGAACATCCGACGGGCTCCTACGCCAGATTGGTATCAGAGACCAGAAATTTCGCTGCTCTTCTGATGGCTGACGGTGGCAGTGGCTCGAACCCACCTCTGGGCGTCAACCCCGACATCCAAGCTCTCTGGTCGGCGATTCGTGCCTTGGACTTGAAGATCGACGCCAAGAATGACGCCTTGGCCGTCGATGTCCGGCAGATCCTCACCCTCGTGGAGCAACACCCATGTGTCACCCCTCGCCCCCAAATTCCCACTCAGCCGACTCAGGAGTTTGCTACCCCCCCTGCCTCCATTTGCGACGCGCGATCGCCGTCGCGACCAAATCCGACCAATCGAAACCACCGGTGTTCGATTATACCTACCACTACGACCCACACCACCCATCGGGGAATGGTTCGGCTGACTCTTCCACCGACGATGAAGTGGAAGCCTGGGCGCAACAACCGCCCAGGCACATGGGTAATAATCCTCGCCCTTTTCATCGTAATGACCATACTAGCTATCGTTTGAAAATTGATATTCCGTTTTTTGATGGGCATCTGCATATTGAGGATTTTCTTGACTGGGTGAAAACGGTTGAGACTTTCTTCGAGTACATGGAGGTCCCTGCAGACAAACAGGTTAAGCTGGTTGCATATAAGCTCAAGGGCGCAGCGTCTGCGTGGTGGGATCAATTACTCACCAACCAACACTGGGACGGAAAACGGCCAATTCGCTCTTGGCACCGGATGAGACAACTTCTCAAAGCTCGATTCCTCCCACCTGATTATCAACAACGTCTCTACCGTCTGTACCATCAGTGTCAGCAGCGGGACCGGACAGTGCGAGACTATGCTGAAGAGTTTTATCGACTCAATGCTCGGACAAACATCATCAAAACAGAGGATCAACAAGTCGCTCGGTTTGTTGGGGGTTTGCGTGAGCCGATTCAAGACCGATTCTCACTTCAACCTATATGGAAGCTCTCTGATGCTGTAAATTTGGCTCAACGGGTCGAGGAGCAATTTGACCGCTCCAATCCTCGCCAATCCTCTTACTGCCGGCCGCCCTCCTCCATTGTCAATGGAGAAAAGTAAGTCATCGCCTTCCTTAAGTACTACCGTTCCTAATCCTACAGCAACCAGTAATGAAACTCAGGTTTCAAAAGATAGAGGCAAGAGTGTTGTGCTCCCTACATCCCAACCTAACCCTATACACTAAACCCTTTCCTCTTAAGTGCTTCAAATGCCAACAACCTGGGCATCGTTCCAACGAGTGTCCCCTTTGGCGACAAGTTGGTCTACTGGACGAAAATGACCCTAACGGTGACTATTATTCAAAGTATGGGGATGAATTTGCTGAAGCTGAGTTGGTTCCTGGTGATGACGGAGATCCGGTTGTTTGCATCTTACAGAAGCTGCTCTTTGCCCCAAAACAAGCCCAATTGACACAACGGAATGCCATCTTTCGGACCCGATGCACCATCAATACCAAAGTGTGCAACGTGATTATTGATAGTGGAAGCTCTGAAAATGTTGTCTCCAAAGCACTGGTGAAAGCCCTCAGTTTAGAAATGGAGAAACACTCCTGCCCCTACAAGATCGGATGGATAAAGAAAGGAGTTGCAACTAAGGTCCAAGAGGTTTGCACTAGTTCCTTTTTCCATTGGGAAGTATTATGCCGACGAAGTCAAGTGCGATGTCGCTGATATGGATGCCTGTCATCTACTTTTAGGGCGGCCTTGGCAATTTGATGTCAATGCTACTCATCGGGGTCGCGACAACAATTACTACTTTGAATGGAAGGGAAGGAAAATTGCCCTTCTTCCGTTGGACCCATCGGTACATCCCACTTCATCGCTACCGACTGCCATGCTAACCATTTCGGGAGCTGCCTTCAACCAAAACCTTAAAGAGAGCCAATTTGCCTTGGCTTTGCTTGTTAAAGAAGCACCGCCAACTACTGTCACTACCCCTCCGGAGGTCGAGGCTCTCTTATCGGAGTTTTGTGACCTCGCTTCCATGGAGCTGCCAAACCACTTGCCTCCGATGCGGACTATTCAACATCGAATTGACTTGGTGCCTGGGGCAAGCCTTCCTAATTTGCCACATTACAAAATGAGCCCTCGAGAACATGCGATTTTACAGGAGATTGGGATGATCTTTTACAGAAACAACTCATTCGCCCGAGCATGAGCCCGTGTGCAGTTCCAGCCTTATTGGTCCCGAAGAAAGATGGTTCTTGGCGCATGTGTGTGGATAGTCGGGCAATTAACAAAATTACCATCAAGTATAGGTTCCCAATTCCGCGTTTGGACGACATTTTAGACAAGCTTGCAAGTGCTCGAATTTTTTCCAAACTTGACCTTAAGAGTGGGTACCATCAAATTCGTATTCGGCCGGGAGACGAATGGAAAACGGCTTTCAAGACGCGTGAAGGGCTCTATGAATGGCAAGTGATGCCATTTGGCTTGTGCAATGCTCCGAGTACATTCATGCGTATGATGAATGAGATATTGAAACCTTTTATTGGTCAATTTGTGGTGGTGTATTTCGACGACATCCTTATCTACAGTATTGATCACTCATCTCATCTTACTCATTTACGTGCCGTCTTCACTGCACTACGGGAGCACAAGTTGTTTCTTAGCATTGGAAAATGTGTGTTTTGGGCCACTTCTCTACCATTTCTCGGTTTCATTGTTAGTGTTGATGGGCTAGCAGTGGATCCAACCAAAGTTCAAGTAATCCAACAATGGCCGTCACCGCAAAGTGTTACCGAAGTCCGAAGTTTCCATGGCCTTGCCTCGTTCTACCGGCGTTTCATTAAAGGGTTTAGTATTATCGCCACTCCTTTAACTGATTGCATGAAACAAGGAAAATTTGAGTGGGGTCCTAAGCAAGAAGACAGTTTTCAGCTATTAAAAGACAAACTCAGCACTGCCCCTGTTTTGGCGCTTCCAGACTTCAAACAACCTTTCGAGGTCGAAACTGATGCTTCGATGACGGGCATTGGGGCTGTCTTATTACAAAGAGGTCGGCCAATTGAATTTTTCAGTGAAAAACTCAACACAGCACAACAAAAATGGTCTACATATGAGCAAGAACTCTATGCCATGGTTCGCTCTTTCAAGAAATGGGAGCACTTCTTACTGCAACAAGAGTTCATCTTGCATAGTGATCACCATGCTCTCAAGTTTCTGCAGTCCCAAAAGACCATCAACCGGATGCACGCTCGTTGGATCTTGTTCCTTGAGAAGTTTACCTTTGTCTTCAAGCATCGAGCCGGAGTTCACAACAAAGCTGCTGATGCTCTCAGTCGCTGTCGTTGTCTTCTCAACACCCTCCAAACCACCATTACCAGTTTTGACAGCTTGCGGGATCAATATGAAGGTGATGAAGACTTTGCTTCAATTTGGTTGGCTTGCTCTCACGGACCTGGTCTTCGTGAATTTTTCATTCACAGATGGCTTTCTTTTTCGGGGCAACCAACTATGCATTCCCAAGACTTCTCTGCGGGAATTTCTTGTTCGGGAGCTCCACGCCGGTGGCCTAGCAGCTCATACAGGTCGTGATAAGACCATCGACCTATTGGAATCTCGATTTTATTGGCCACATATGCGAAGGGATATTGGTCGTTTTGTCCAACGCTGTGCTATTTGTCAACGAGCTAAGGGTCACGCTCAAAACACGGGTCTTTACACTCCTCTTCCTATTCCTGAAAACATATGGGAAGATCTTAGCATGGATTTTGTACTTGGCCTCCCTAAGACACCACGGCATGTTGATTCGGTGTTGGTAGTCGTCGATCGGTTCTCGAAAATGGCCCACTTTATCCCGTGTCGGAAGACCAATGACGCTAAGCACGTGGCTAGTCTATTCTTTCGGGACATTGTGCGGCTTCATGGTGTGCCTCGTTCGATCACCTCGGACCGTGATGTCAAATTTCTCAGCCACTTTTGGCGTGAGTTGTGGCGTCGCCTCGACACGTCTCTCAACTTTAGTAGTGCCTACCATCCCCAAACGGACGGGCAAACGGAGGTTGTCAATCGAACGTTGGGCAATATGATTCGTTGTTTAGTCGGTGATCGTCCTAAACAAGTGGGACACTGTCTTAGCTCAAGCTGAATTTGCTTTTAACGCCATGGTCAACCGCTCGACGGGCCGAGCTCCATTTGCTGTAGTCTACTCCAAGCCACCGAACTTTACCGTTGATCTCATCCATTTGCCCCACTTTAAAAGTAAAACGGCGGCTGAAATTGCTGATCAGGTTGTTCGAACCCATCGTGATGTTACTCAACAATTGGAACAGTCTAATGCTCGGTACAAATTGAATGCTGACAAACACCGCCGTAGTAAAGTCTTTTCTGAGGGTGATATGGTAATGGTTCACTTGTCGAAAAATCGTCTTCCAGTCGGTGTTCATCCCAAGCTAGGTGCCCGCAAGTTTGGACCATTTCGTGTTGCTGCTAAGATTAATGACAATGCTTACAAGTTGGACCTACCTCCTGACCTTTCCATCTCCTCAACCTTCAACATCAGAGACTTGTTTGAGTACCATCCTCCAGATACTTCTCCTTCTATCATTGAAGATCCAGGGACGAATCTTTTCTCGGCTGGAGGCTCTGATGCAGGAGCATCTTAAGCTTACTGCTAGATTACTGCTTATTCACTATTACTGAAAGTTCTAGTCGTTTTAATATGTTTGTTGTTTACTGTCATGTACTTGTCGTTTGCTTGGCTTGTTGCCGTTTTGGTTATTATGTTTGTTGTTTACTGTCATGTACTTGTCGTTTTCTTGGCTTGTTGCCGTTTTGGTTATTGGGCTTAATAGTCCATTTGTGTCGTTGCCTTACTTGTCGTCTAGAGTCTGGGATAAATAATCTCAGTTGTTCCATTGATGGGAGGATTCAGAATTGATTAATAGATATTGATATTTCTCCAGCTTCTTCATTTTCTTTACGAACTCTCTGGAACTTAGGAATTCCTGGTTCCATCTCTCTCGGATTTGTCCTTGCAGGAACATCCAACGGGCTCCTACGCCATCTTCTTTTTCTTTGTCGATTGTAACTTTGCGTTTTTTTTTTTTTAACTCTACAATTCTTCTTCTTCCATTGTCTTTGCATTATAATTAACCAAACTGGGTAATTATATATATAATTAAATCATATTAAAGTTTGTATTAATTTTGTTAAGGATGGTTTTGTCTTTGTATTAAAAATAAAAAAAAATTCCTATGCACAATCAAAAATAATAATCTAACATTCCCCATAATCTTATTAAAATATTTACATAAAACCAAACACAATAATCTAACATTTTTAGATATCTGATAACTTTAAAAAGATTCCCAAATATCTGATTACATTTGTTTCAGCAGCTGGGGGCTAAGCGAAGTACGTTGACCGAGAATGATTTTTTTTAGTTGATATAAAAATAGAAATCGGATAGCATAGATGGATGGATGGATCAACTATTTATTCATATAAATTACCAAAAAAAAAAAAAAAATTTCCTTCATTTGGCTAAGAAAGACTACACTGCTCACGCTTATTTTTATATTTTTCTACTATTTAAATGTTATCTTTAACAAAAATTAACTAAATACACATTTTATTTAATAAAAAATTAAATTCTATATTGAATATAAAACATTTAAATTGAATAAACATTCAAATATAATAGTCCAAACGAATGCTAAAATAATTCACCGGACCAATTTCAATGGCTGATATAAGGGTCTTCATTTTGAGATTGTTGGATTGTAAAAAAGCCCTTGTCAACTTATTATTACACTATAAAAGAATGAAAAACGTAGTACTAATCGTGGCAGGTCTAATATCCGTCACATGATTATATTTTTAAAGTTTAAATTTTAAATTATTATCACATGATAATTTCTAGGGCCTGTTTTGGGGGCTTTGAAAACAGTATTTTGAATATTAAATATGAGTTTTGGAAATATGCATTTGATAAAAATGAACTGTTTGGAGTGAAAAAGTATAAAAAACTTAAAATATGTTAAAAAACAATATGGATCTTATTTTGTTCTTATCAAAATTTTATATAATTAAAAAAAAACATCTCATTTAGATTTGAAATAATAAAGTTATGAACTTTTAAAATTTGAATTTTTATTATATATATTTTAAAATATAATTAGTGAAAAATATTTTTAAATTGAAGAAAAAGACAAAAAAAATATCAGAACATTTGGAGATGTATTTAGAAATGTCCCCCAACCACCTCTTTAAATTTCATATTCTGATTTTTTTTTTTAAATTTTGGTTTTATTTTAGCTTATTTGTCTATTTCACGTATTGTTCAATTAATCTTCGTACCCTTATTAAAAGCATAAATGTACTTTTCACCTTACCTCCAATGACTATCATGTGATAGTCATATCAGTATCATATAATTACTTACGTGACGGCTCAATCAACATCATTTTTTTATTTTTTGGTCTATTCACATGTATAATACAACTAGTTATAATAAAAAGAAAGAAAGAAATAAGGAAGGAAGGAAAGAAAGAAAGGAACACGAAAATGAAGATTAGCATGACTCTCCAGTCCACCGACTCAATGCATGAAGTGGCGCCGCCACGATCACGAGGGCAGTGGGGTGCCAATTTAGTAAATGCCAAATAATTATAGTGTTCCCGGAATCTTCCTCAGAGTTCTGTTACAAAAATATGATGTTATCTCTTTCTCTTTCTTTTTTTTGCTTTTTTAAAACCGACAAAAAAGCAAATGGACCATCACCAATATATATATATATATATATATGTACAAAAATCAATGTTATATTTATTATAAAAAATATATAAACAAATATAAAGAGAGGTTGTTATCCAATACTTTTTTTAATATTATATTTGTATTTTTTTTAATAATGTGTTATATTAATTAGATGATTTTAATTTAAATATTTTTGAAATAATATCATGTGAGTAAGTTTTAATTAAAAAATTAATATATTATAAGATTTTAAATAAAAAATTATATATAAATCAACTAATTATTAAATATTTTTAATTATTATATATTTTTTTAACTATAAAGTTACTGATTATCAGATGATATATTATATCGAATACAAGACCTTTTTTTTTTTAATTTCTAATATTGTATCAATTTTGTCATCATTTTTCTTCCTTCGCAATTTTCACTTTATCACACGAGATTCTTTTTTTCTCTTCAAAATTTATGTTCTAATTTTTTTATTTTATTTTATTTATTTATTTTTACCTCTCTCTCTTCTACGCTATCAGACACGGGCTAAACCGCTAAAGCACAATCCCAGCTCTATCTCTGACAAACAAGCTGTTCAATTTTGGTGCTTTTGCAAGTACTTTATTACGTACGGAAAAGGAAAAGGAAAAAGAAAAAGAAAAGGAAAAGGAAAATTATTAAAGATTTTTCAAAAGAATCATAATACGTATCAATTATCAAACATTTTTTGCTTGTACATATGACGTATCATTTGTTAATCTGTTAGATAGGGAGTTCTACCGACACGGATAAGTCAACTAGCTATAGTAAACTTGCAAAGCAACCAAAAACAAAACAAAACCTTTTATCCGGAAAAAAAAAAAAACAAACAAACAAAAAAAACAAAAAAAGATAATAATTGAAACATGGACTAGAAGGTAGAAGATGATGAGAAAAGGCAAAACAAAAAACAAAAAACAAAAAAAAAGGTACTTTTTTTTAAATAAATAAATAAAGAAAAACACTAATCACTAACATAGTAACATACAAATGCGACAATATTCATTGTACAATTGGGAGCTACGGATCTGCAAATACAAGGGCGTGCCAATATAAACTCTATTATTGATCTTCTCTCTTTTTATTATTTTTTTATTACTATATATTTTTTTAGAGGACATAGCTGTGGTAAAGGGTCTCTACCATACATCCCTTTTTTTTAGACCGTCCGATTCAATCGGATGGTTAAAATATTATTGATTTACTATATTTATCATACACCTTACCTCACACAATACCTCCCCCCAAACTCTTCTCCTTTCGCCGGCGACGGACGCCGGCGACCCACCTCTGGCCGCCGGACGCCGGCGACCCATTTTTCTCTCTCTTCCCCTTTCCTCTCTCTTCTCCTCTCCCCCGACGCCGGCGACCCACTCCGGCCCCTCCACCACCGATCCCAGCCCCGGCCCCAGCCGCCGGCGACCTCCGTCTCTCTCTTCCCCTTCTCTCTCTTCTCTTCTCTCCCTCTTCCCCTCTCTCTCTTCCCCCTTTCTCTCTCTTCCCCTCTCTCCCGCCGCCCTCACCCCCAGCCCCCCGGCCCCCCCCTTGCGGCCCCCCCTCCCCCGTGCACCCCCCACCCCCTGCCCCCCCGGCACCCCCTCCCGTCGGCCGGCGAAGAGAGAGAGAGAAGTGAGGAAAGAGAGAGAAAGGGGAAGAGAAGAGGGGGGGTCGTCGGGGGGGGGGGTGCCGGGGGGGCAGGGGGGTGGGGGGAGGCCGGGGGAGGGGGGGCGCACGGGGGGTATCGGGGGGCTGGGGGTGGGGGGTGGCGGGAGAGAGGGGAAGAGAGAGAAAGGGGAAGAGAGAGAGGGGAAGAGGGAGAGAAGAGAAGAGAGAGAAAGGGGAAGAGAGAGACGGAGGTCGCCGGCGGCCGGCCGGCCGGGGCCGGGGCTGGGATCGGTGGTGGAGGGGCCGGAGTGGGTCGCCGGCGTCGGGGGAGAGGAGAAGAGAGAGAAAGGGGAAGAGAGAGGGGAAGAGAGAGAAAGGGGAAGAGAGAGGGGAAGAGAGAGAAGAAAAGAGAGAGAAAATGGGTCGCCGGCGGCCGGCGTCTGGCGGCCGGGACTGGGGGGGCCGGAGGTGGTCGCCGGCGTCGGGGGTGAGTTGCCGGCATCCGTCGCCGGCGGCGAGAAGATCGCCGGTGACGGAGAAGAGTTTGGTTGAGAAGGATTATGTGAGGTAAGGTCTACGATAAGTATCGTACACCATCAACCTTTTAACCGTTCGATTGAATCTTAACGATCTAAAAAAGGGCTTTACCGGTAGAGACCATAGAAAGGTCTCTACCACATATTCACCCATTTTTAGAATTGGGTCGTAAATTATTGAATAGAAAAGTTGTGAGTTATTTCTTTTCCTGCAGTGACAATAATGTGACTCGCTTTGGCAGAATATTGGACTTGGAATATTAATGTTCATGTTCAAATGGGTTTTGGATAATACATTTAGGCAGAATAAATTAATAAAAAGTGCATCGACAAATTGTACTGTGCAACTCGGGAATCCAATGCTGAATTATATATATGATGTTTCCTCACATATGATTGAGTAGATAATGGATGACTTATGTACTATTTTTAAGAAGAAAAGTAAAAGTGAAAAAGAGAATTTTAAGTAAAAACTCTAGGTTTAAAATCTGAAATGTTTTTATATATTCTTTTGAATAAGAGTCATAAATCTCATATAGTATAAAAAAAAATTAATTACAAATTTCCAAAAAAAAAAAAAAACCTGCCTTAGAAAGTGGAAATGATCTACTATAATAATCACATGAGAAAAATTTGAGTCACTTGATTTGTCACCAATTCTTTCAATTTTTTAATGTTGGAGTGTTTTCTTTTCCTTTCCTTTCCTTTTCTTTTTTTTTTTTTTTTTGAAAAAAAATGTTACATGTAGCACTTCTCTTTTCAACCAAAAAAAAAAATGACAGTAGTAGAATTTGAGAAGCATGTGTTTGAAAATAAGTCTTCAAAAAAAAAAGATAAAAATCGTTTGCACATGGAGTAGGGAAAGGATGTATGTTCTTGTCTTCAATAAACAATAGCACAAAAACAAATAATATAATGAGAGTGGTTAGTATCTACTGATCTTAATGAGACAATGATCTTCTGGTCCAACTTTTGACAAGCATAATAGAAACCCATGTCCAAGATCTTTGAACACTGTCCACACTTACAACACCATTATTAATTTATTATCTTGCTAATAAAAAAAAATCAGCACCACTACATCCACTAATACCATACGTGTAAGAGAAAAAAGACATGTTTCATATTTTCCCGTCTAACATCAAGAGAGTAGTAATACTAGAAAGACCAAATCTAATAATAAATTTTAAATATCAACTCATGTATCATATTTTCATTAGTAGATGTAATCAATTAAAGTGACTATTTTAATAACTTACTAATAAAATAATGACAATTCGTAAACCACATAAGTTGATATTTAAAAGCTGAGATTATAGTTGGTATCCCTAATATTTTACTCTTTGAGAGTTTAAAATCATAAAGGCCCAGTTCTACTTGACAAGCCATTATAAAGGTATAATTACAGCCTCACAATTGATAATGAAATTCGATCCATAGATACTAAACAAGTCATCCTCTTACTGCTTCTCCTTCTGCTATGCTACCATCCCCGTTGGATGGTTTTCAACCAATACAATTGATCTAGAAGAAAATCTCTGCACCTACCATTGTCATTTTCAAACTCACAAATGAAAATCTCCTATTCACTATAATGTGTATGGAGAACAATTTAAAGATCCATTTAAATTACAGGTTCAGATTTACAATTCAATAATACTCGATCATTATAAAAAAATATATATATATACATAGACAAAATTTAACGTTCATTTAAATCATAGGTTTAAAAATGCTGTTAATTTTTTTTTTCAATAAATATATTTAAAACGGAATGTCAAAAACTAGAGTTACAATTTCTTCCTTTCTAAACACATGTTTTCGCTTGGCCCCCAGCCTGCGGTTGGGGCGCCCACTTCTTTTGACTTTTGCCGCTTCTGGGTTCTGTCATGTGCCTCATAGGCTCATTTTAACTATTTATTGGAGACTCTATTTTTTTTTTTATAAGAATTTTTTGCAGTGTGGTAGTAATGGCCGTTTGTCTTGGTCCACGAACATTGAAGTGTTGGATCACACAAATTAATGTTGAAGATAAGGAGTTTCCATCATCAAATCTGCACTCTTTTAGTGGAGCCTCACCACTCACCACTCACCAGTAAAGAGTTGGTTTGCAATAATTCCTCTATTGTTCAATATTCAAGACTACATAAAGACTTCAAAATCAAAAAGAAAGGCAAAAGAATTTAAAAAATAAAATAAAATAAAATAAAAGGGACCTAAAAACCGTAGTGTGTCTGTGATGTATTTTCAGTTCAACATAATTTATAATTTATAAAGCGAGTGTGGCACCGCCATATTTTTGTTTTCATTAGCCCGTACTGCACGGGGTCCATATGCAACACAATATCATATATATATATATATATATATAGATTTATTAGATAAAATCTCATGTTCAGCAAACCATAACAATTTGAGTTTTTAATCTTTATCTTTAACATATATTAAGCACGCATGTTTTTTGGCCATCCACCAACAATCATTACGATCATTAATGCATCCAACAATCGTCATATGATTTTTTTTTTTTTGCGCTATGTGCTCCAACTAATATGAGATAAAACTAACAATATACAATACTAAGATCAACTAGTATAAGATAAAACTAACAATTAACAATGTATAATATTAAGATCATTAATTTGCATTGATATATGTTAATGTTATTTTCATTACTAGTTGTAAATAATACCGTATTACACGTGTAAAAACAGTAATTATTTCTATATTTATATATAATATAACCGCTAGAGGCCACTTGCAAAGTGATGGTGTATTTTCCTGCTGTGTGTCTTTCAAGGTTTAAAGTCCTAGTCTATTGGTGCAAGTAATGAATGACCTAAAGCTACATAAGAAAACACCCATTCATTTTTTTTTTTTTTGCTTTTTGCTTAGGCCGAAGGCCATAAATCAGAGACAGTAATCGACGACAGAAATTTGGCATGTTTATGCCAAAAAAGACGGTCCAAAGTCCAAATCTATTTTTGTTTGTTTGGTTTGAGATAGATTGATCATTGTTTAGTGGGCTGAGTTTTAAAATTCAGTACTAGATTGTCAACTTCCCAAAGCTCAACTTAAAGTTACCAAGTTACCCCTGTATTAGAGGGATAATTACATCAACAAAACACGCTTAAACCTTCTTGTAAACTAGTAGTCCTCCACCCTTCTACTACTTTTTTTTCTTTTTTTCCTTTCTCCCTCTCTTTTGCTTCTCTTCTTAGCATATTGCAAATTTGCAATCCAAGAAAGATTTTTCCTTTCTTCTTTTTTTTACTTTTTCTCCACTAAAAAAGTAAATAAAATAAATTAAAAAAGAAAAATAAAAAGATAGAAAGAAAAAGGAAAGAGCTTTTCCAATTTCCACCGCTAACCTCCAAAAAAAAAAACAAAAAAAATCAAGCGCACCCATGTTGAGCGAACCCGACCCGGGAAGCGGCCAAGTCGTAGACGACCCGAAAGCCTTGCTGCTGAATATTCCCGATGATGGACAGCCCGCTCATCGTCCCGGCGAAAGCGAAGCAGAACGTGCCGGAGCTGTCCACCGGGATCAGATAGTTCGACGCCGGCAACGACACGTCAGCGCCCCTGAAGTGCAGAACCACCGTCGGAACCTTCACCTCCGTCTTCCCCGACAGATCGAAGCAAGTATCGAACAGCGAGAACTCCGGCGCACGCTTCAACCCGGCCGCTCCGGCCCGGAAAGTGTCGCGGAGCGCCTCGTAAGCGGGTCGGGTCAGCCGGGTCACCGACGTGCCTGAGTCGATGATGACCCCTCCATTGCCGGCCGAGTCGAGCTTGAAGAGCGCTGCGTTGATGCCGCGGACACGAGCCCCGCCGACGCTGATCCAGAGGAGTTCGAGGTAGTAGAACGTGTCGAGCTTCGGGTTCGACAGCAATGGCGTGAACCGGGCAGTTCGGGACACGGCCGAGTCTCCAAAAACCATCGACGACGGTCTGGAAGACGCGGACCGGTCCGCTAGGCAGTAAGAGAACTTCCGGTTGAACCGGACTCCGGTCTGGGAGGGGAACGATAACCTCCCCCGGCCGAGTCCCAACAGCCCCGCCGCGCCGACGAACAAACCCTCGTTATCGTGGCCGCAGCCGAGCGCCACGCGTCCGATTCTGGTCCTCCGAAACGTCAGCGTTTCGGTGGAGAACTCCCCAGTGGTAAACGACCCGTCGCCGTATGACACCTGGTAGAGGCACATCTTGCGTTGGTTACAGCCCGGTGAGTCTAGCATCCGGCAGAGGGGAGACCCACAGGAGATCCCACTGAAGGAGCGGGACTTAGTCGGGTCGAAAACCGGGTCGGCCTGGGTGTAGCACTTCCTACACGGGGCACACTGGAGCCAAACGACGTCGCTTCCGGTGTCCAACACCATGTATACATACCTCGGCGGCGTCCCCACGCCCAGGCGCGTGAAGTACTCGCCGCTGCCCTGCGCGAGGCCGGAGATCACAGAGCTGCTGAACCCCGGGCCGGCTGCGCGCGAGCGGTTCACGTTCCGGGAGGCGGCGGCGGAGACCGCGTCGACGAGGGACTTCACCCGGAGCGCGTCGCGCTGGAGGCGGAGGTCAAAGAGCTGCTCGGGGCTCTTGTCAACCGACAGAGCGTCGATGTGGTGGAGCTGGGCGGAGATCGAGAGAGTCGTGTCGGAATAGGCCTCGATGTCGGATTCAGAGTCCGACCCGGCGAGTTCGGAGTCGGAGTCGGACCAGGAGAGGGTCTGGGGTGGGGAAGGGAGGGAGGAGATGAGAAGGGTCTGGTACTGGAGTGGGGGAGTGGAGGCGACGGAGAGAGTGGCGAGAATGGCGGTGAAGAAGGAAAAGAAGAAGAGAACGGCATTTCTTGCTTTTCCTTCCATGGCAAACACAGAAACAGAGAGAGAGTGAGAGAGAGAGAGAGAGAGAGAGGGAAGGCAAAGAGGAGTGAGAGAGGTTTTAGGCCAGATGAGAATATAAATAAATAATGAAAGGGAACAAAAGAGAAGAGGTAAAAAAAAAAAACACAAAAACAAAAGGCGGTTCTGAAATTGAAAAAGAGTGGAGTAATCAGTTTTTTTGGTGGGAGATAGCAGTTACGCACTTTCTTTCTTTTTCACCACACATACACGGTTCTTTTTTACATTAATACAAATTTATAAATACGTATCAATTTACATTCTATAAACAAAATTGATATATGATTTGTATATGAATTGTTATTTTATAATATAAATAATCATTTTAATTAATGTTAATCCTCTTAATTAATAATTTATATATAAATAAAGTATTAATTTTTATTAAAGAATCAACATTATTTATTAATAGGATGTAAATTGTCAAAATTAAAAATTTATTATGATAAATTAAGGTGTATCAATACAAAAAAATCTTATTATTATTATTATTATTATTATTATTTTCTCAAAGGATGCTTTTATTTATTTATTTTGAAAGTAAATAATGCTTAAATTACAAACTCACTAGTCACTCTTGTGTTGCCTCTTAATTTTTGGGTAAATTTTTATCTTTACTTTTACATGTTGCATTAGCTTATCTTGAATTTTTATGTTGTTTGTTACTCAAACGGTTCCTATTTAGATATTATATATATATATATATGTATAATGAATGCAAATTAAATATGTTTAAATCATGTAAACTTAAATTAATACTAAAATCATGATTACACATTTTCAGAAAGAAAATTGTAAGATCTATCTTCAAATGACGTCACGCTATATATTTAATGAAATTATAGTTTACTTGTAAAATATCTCTGAGAATGATACAATTATCTTTCAAATAATATTTAATTATGATTTATTTATTAACAAAGTTTATATCTGAACACGTTTAATTTTTGTTTTTTAATTTATTATTATTATTATTAACATAAGATTGAAAGAAGAGCCATAGAAGTAGTGAAGTTTGATGTGTAAAATAATTAGTTAGAGACAAACATGAAGTTTGCTAGAGTCATTTGTAAAAGTGACTTTTTTGACAAAAGAAATGAAAATAAAAATATATATTCTACTCTTAGTGGGTTACAGTTTTTCCGGTTCATAATTTAAGGGAGATTCCGAATTTGTATTTGTACGTTGGACAGATAGTGAGATCTATAATCTAATATGGCATTGCTTAGTGAGACCCAAGTGCCTAACTTTTAATTATTAATATATGGCTTCGTGTGTAAGCATGTCATTATATAAAATGTTTCAAGGTATTTATATGGGAAATGCTTTTAATAGACATTGAATTTTGTTGCTTCGATTTAAGTACGATGACAAATATGTCAACTTTACTTGCGTTTGCTGGTGAAAGTTTGGTTTGTGTTTATTGTTTTTTTGTTGTAATTAATCAATGCTTATTCCTTACCTACAAAATTCACTTGGGGATTTGAGCTGACCGGCCTACTTTGTGAGGCTTTTATTTATTTATTTTTATTTTTCCCTCTCCCCAATTGCAATTTTGATAAATTGGTGAATTTACAAGATTAAACATGCTATTTCGGTATAATTATTATGATTAATTATTAAATAAGACTTTTTTTAAAAAGGAATTTATATTAATATATCCTATAGTTTAAGTTTATTTTCAGAAAATATATTTTAAAAACTATCAAATATGTATGAGGTTATTTTAAACATATGTTGGGGTTAGATTTCGTTTCCCTATTATGTAATGCCCAGGTCACGATGACTGTCGAATTAACGAGCAATGAATATTGAACCATGGTCCATTGACTTTTTGACTTGGATTTTGCGAGTTCGTTGACTCCATTATTTGATGCTATGACGAACGTCTAAACATGATTCATCAATCACTCGACATGGGTTCCATGGTCCCGAGTAAGTTGATAAATTCCGTCTTTTACTTGACCCATATTCGACGGACGTTGAACCATGGTCCATTGATCGTTCACTGTGCATTCATTAGCCCGGATACTAACCAAACTTGGGCCTGGCCAAACGTCCAATTCTTCATCCTTACATGAAAGGATCGACAAACGTTGAACCGTGGTCCATCGACCACTCAGTTTGTGTCCATCAACCACTCGGCATGTGTTACGTTCGACTCAACAATTTGCTTTGTTTGATGAACATCGAACGCTGATATTCGTTTGTCCAATGTCCAACGTCCGACTCTTAATACTCCACATGAGGGACCTACGAACATCGAATAGTGGTCCATCGATCACTCGATATTGCTCTCATTGACCTTCTAAAGTCTTTTGATCAACTCAACATGATGATTGACGAATGACGACATTTGATGGCCCGATGCATGCCCAATTATTGTCAATTATAAATGGTGCTCGGTTTATCGTTCAACATTCACCTTGAGTAAACGATGAACGATAAACTATGGAAGATTGACTTTCATAACTACCAAGCCCACAATCGATCATGGCCACGTTCTTATGCACGTTCCGAATTATCAAGGTGGTGGGAAATCATCCACTACTGTCCTAAAAATCCGGATCCATAACTTTTCCTCTATAAATAGAGGAAGACCCCTCGCATTTGAGGATATTCTTGGTCTTCTACCTTTTTCTTACTAAAGCTCTATCGAATTTTCCCCAGAAACTTGTAAACTTGTACTTAAAGTTTATTCATAGTAAAACTCCAGACTCAAAGGACGTAGTATGACATTCCAGCGAACCTCTCTAAATTTTAGTGTTATTATTTTCATTGCCTTCTTATTGATTTATCATCTTATGTTTCCACGTTATAATTTTTTTATGATTCTCATATGCGATGTCCAATGACCCTAAGAATTTCAGTTTATTGATTTTCATATGATCTAACTCGACTTAGAATTTGACCGTAAATTTTTAGCATCCACAACATATATTTAGTTTTATTTTAAAATAATTAACAGTTGATTTGGTAAAAATAATTTTTTAATAGGAATTGTACTTTTGGTTTATTGATAGTATCATTGTTTTAATTCTTGGATTAACTTTTTAGTCGTTTAATCTATAAGTTTTAAAGTTAGAAGTTTACAACACGACATGCAAAATTATTTCCAATCATAGATCAAACAGTTGAAAAGTTGATATGATGGCTAAAACAACAATTCTTACTGATAGGGTACCATCATAAATTTTTGGATGAATTGCTAGTTTAGCCCCTAAACTTTTAAGTTTGTGCAACTTTGCTTCATTTTTTTCCGTAGTTTAAATGATTATAAACTATTAAAATATTGCTATAATTGTCACTTCCGTTAATTTTTGGACAGACTCCATCAGTATTTTAGTTTAAAAAAAATGCTAAGTAGCGGATTCTGTCTAAAAATCAACGGAAATGGAGATTAGTATGCAACATTTTTAATAATTTAAGGTCACTATATCTAAAAATAAAAAATAAAACCAAGATCAAAATTATATAAATTTAAAAATTTAGACACTAACTTAACAATTTATCGTAATTTTTTTTTTTTTTTTTGAAGAGGATATAATAAGAATGATGGCTTGTCCTAATTTGTTGGCACATGGAATGCACAGGGGATGTAAGATGAGTTTCTATGAAAAGATGATATTTTTCTTATGTATATATACAACTGTTCTTTTTGTACAATAGTTATTTCATTTGTTCGATTATGCCTTTCTTTAATTTCAATTTGATTTGTCTCTAGACAAAAATAAAAAATAAAAAATCCTTTCTCTCTCCCATTTTTCTTTCAAATTTCTCATGAACTAGAGTTTCATTTGTGAGGGACTTCCGCCGTCGCCATCACTGTGGCTAGCGAAGGTGATCGGTAGTTCGGTGACTCAGTAGGGATGGAGTTAGAGGGTCCTAATTGGGAGTTTCTCGACCAAATCTAACCTAGTGTGCTTTGCAGCGGTTTGGGATCCAACGAGGTCTTGGTGATCCGAAGGTTCGTGCAATGATCTCTTATTACCTCCAATTGAGCATATTGATTTCCTCAGAGTTGTGGCGTATGGCGAAGTGGTTGTTCCACGTTGAGTGAGAATTTTGTGGGTGATGTTATTTTATATTCATGCTTTGTTTTTTTGTTTTAGTTTTAATTTTGTAAAAAATGAGATAGTTCCCCCACCTCCGATATTATTATTATTATTTTTTGTATTCCGCTTGAATTGTTTTCTAGCAGTTTCCGTTAGTATTAGGGCTATGCAGAGTTTGCTACAGTCATTGTGCTGTGAATGACTATCTCTCGATCGATCGAAATATTTTATTGATTGTTGAATTTAAAAAAAAAATGAGATTTGTACATGCTCGATTATAGGATTGCCGAGAAATTGGAAGAATTTTCCTGTCACCCGGGTCTTGGCTTATGTCCTCCTCACTGAGCTTTATTAGATTTTACTGATGAAGTCGATTTTAGTCTAAGGTTATGTCTCTTGTATCACTTGACTATTTCATTTTTGGTATTGATGTTTGTACCCAATTTTAATTTGAATGATAATTTTCTTTTTTAAAAAAATTTGTCTCTAGATACCAATTGGCATCTTGCAAAACACAACCAACATTTAAAATTGCTTTTGCTTTGCCTTGAGATCAAATTAAAAGGCGTAACCCAACTTCGCACCCTTCGCGCTTTGTTTGTTTGTTTATTTTCTGTTATTGTTATCACTGTTATTATCATCTTCAATTTCCAACAATCTCGGCGAGACTTCGATGGAGTGACCCCAATGATGCATCATTATGGTTAATTCCCAATTCACTTTGACTTTGTTGTACCCAACTCATGCTTTCCTTCGACTTCGTTGAACATGAAATTTCCATGTTCTCATTGATTAAGTTGATTCCTACGGACCACCACACACACACACACACGCCACCAAAAAAAAAAAAAAAGGTGAGGCTTCTAAGAAAATCATGCACTTTTATGCATGTGATGAGCTTCTTGCAATAGAATAACAATTTCCGTATTTTCTCGTGACATTTTATTTCTTTTTTGACATTTTTAAAATTTGATATGATTTTAATATAATCTAAAGGTACTTTTTATCCTACATTTTATGCTATTAGGGCTATGAAGTTTAAGGCACGTTCGAGGCAGTTTATTTTAGAGTGACCTTGAATAATTTCGATATTTTCCACCATTCAAGGGAAAACTACAGTTATAGATATTAGATATATAGATTCATCATTCATCTAATTTGTCTTGTACTTTCGCGTGACTACCAAAAACTTTAGAAAAACTTTGTTTGGTGTGTGGATTTTTTTCCCCCATATCCATTTCACCAATTTGCAGTGGTTGTGTTGCTTTATGTCGTCCTGATACTGGACAAGAAAGCACATCAGAAGCTAAAGACAATGAACATTCAAGATTTAGGGGGGAAAAATAACTTTGTTGAGTGACTAGAATTATAGATATTTTCACCTAGGGACGACCATTGTACAAATGAAGTACGTGTTGGAGAATGAGAGAGAACAAGAATAATGGAGGCAAGGAAAATTGAAAACAAATATGGGTTTGAGGCGTATTGAGAATATTTTTCTTTAAAGTTTTATTTGCCCACACTACAAAATTTGCTAAAGAGTTTAACAAAAAATTTCCTCCAAGATATAAACAAACCCTTGAAAATAATATCTAGTAATAATATTGTATTCCGGAACAAAGATGTTAAATCTGTAAATTTCTGGAGTTTTTTTTTTGGTAAAGCACAAAGATGCGTTTTCATGAATAGTTACAATCATGGTAATCCATGTAACTTTTCTAAGAGGTGCATTTTCATTGCAAAGACATCTCCTTTTGTATCTATTCATTTATGATATTCTAATTATTGATAATAATTCAGTTTTATATCAAAATATACAACCAATAAACACAATTGTTTGACAAGTCAAAAGACACATTTGAAATTCTCGTATCAACACGAGTTGCAGGGCCGCGCCACTCCAACGGGAATGCAGGCTTCACGAGGCGCGGCCGCGCCACCCTCTCGACCTTCTTGTATCTTTTGATCTTATGTCAAATGAGAGACATATTACAATCTCTATTACAATAAATAAATGGACATTGATGCTGGTTTGTAATGTTTTAACATGTAGGTGTGAAGAAAGAAAAAAGAACAAAAATGAAGGCGAGATCTTTATGACATGTTTACTTATGAGGGATGGGGAATGAGAGTCAATCATTTGTTTACTTATTTATTCTTTTTTCTTTTTTTTTTTTTTTAGAATGAGAGTATGAATAGTGACCCCATACCAATTTAAAAAAGAGAAATGAGATTGATAATCTCATGCCTCCCCTTCAAATTGTTATCAAATCTAAATATTAATATTAAATTACTATCTTAATAGTCTACATATAAAATGTGTATAAAAAATACCAAGGACGCCAATTATATCTTAATTATTGAGTATCAACAAATGTGGGATGTGAGTTGTCATTTTTTTTTATTAAAACGTATTTAAAATTTTGCCACATGGGTTGAAGCCAAGGAATTTACTAAAAAGAGATTGAATTAAGTCTAATCTCAACTAACCCATATTCTAATCAGTACTAAAATTAAGGGGACTTCCCTTAAAAAAAATTTGGAGGGGTGGAAGAAAATTGATGTTTTTCTTTTAAAAAAAAAATCAATATGTTCCTAATCAGATCAATTAATTTGATCTACTAATAAAAAGATGAAATCAGGATTAAAATTGATGCTCCTAATATTACTTATAAAAAAGAAAAAAATTCATACTAAAAATATCATAATGACAGTCTTATATTGATTATTGTATTTACCTAATATTATACAGTTATCTTAAGTATTGTCAACTATGTAAGAATAAGTAAAAAAAAAAATGTAAATTCTTTGTTAAGAATTATAAGTATCCATCTTTATTAACACTATTTTTTTTATTTTACTTTTGCTTTAATTCAAGTTTTTACAACTCATTTCAATGTTATAAATTAAAAATAGTAACATAACTTATATCTATCACTTTATGAATCTAATATTTCCATATTAGTTTAATAATGATTAATGATATTATAACAAACAAACAAGTTAATTATTAATTTTTATTTGAAAATACAATGATATATAAATAGATACACAACAATTCATACTATATCTTGTAGTTCAAGTAAAAGATTTATTCAGGGTTCGTTTGGATCGCAAGTTCAGTTTGAGTTGAATTGAGATTTTTAAGTTTGCATAGTAAATTTTGTTGACTTTTTCAGAAAAGACAAAAAACTTTTTCAGAAAAGACAAAAAACATGATGAGATTTGAGTTGTTTAGTTTGAGTTGAGATGGTGAGGCAAACGGAGCATCAGATTCTTTCAAAATCTTTCCACTCCAATACGTGCAAGTAAACACTCCATTATTATTTTGTTTTTGTAGCACAACAAGCCACCACCATGAACTTCGTTCGAAAGTGACTATTGCTTATAATAGCTATAAGTGCATGGCTTTGATCTCACATGGTGGTAGGCCCCAAAGATCAGCATTTTATGCCTTTAGGGCTTGTTATTAACCAACAAAATTAGCATTCACAATTTTACTTAAAAAAAAAAGGCACTAAAATATCACAAAAGAAGATTTAAAAAAAGAAAGAAAGAAAGAAAGAAAACGTTCAATCAATTTTATTTTATAATTTTATCCTCGTATAAATAAGAAAACTACAATTGATCAATGCCAAAAAAGTTATTCTACATTTTATTTTATTTTATTTATTTATTTATTATTTTTTGTCAAAGTTTGCCCTTTTCTATTCTTTTCAAAGTTGAAAGTATTAAAAAAATAGTAGTAAGCTTCATGGATTAATTATTTTTTTTCTTCATTTCCTCCCAACAACCCAAAATTCCTTTTTTCCCCCCTCCAAAATCCCTATTCCAATTTTCTTCTACCAAAAATAGCTTTACAGATATTTTGTGCTAGAAGTACTTATTATTTACAGATGGTGTAATGGGTGAGTTGGGTAGCTCATTAATATGAGGTCGGGGAAAAATAATGAAGGCATTATAAGCCTTTCTCACTGCCCTCTTAACTCCCGAAAGGGTAAAGTGAAATACTTCCAAGTGAGAGGTAGGTAAAAGTGGATAAGTATCAAATTTACGCTTTGATATTGGCTATTCAAGGATAGGTTGCTGAGAATGAGGGGAATGGGGATGAATTGAACTTTCCGACTAAAAATTAAAGAAACTAACAAAGGGCAAAGAGAGAATTAGCAAAAGCTCCATGTATAGAGAAACCATATATATATATATATATATATATGTATGTATGTATGTATGTATATTATAGTTTGATGAGTGATAATGTAGAATTTATAGATAGGTAATAATTATTTTTCTAACATTAACAACGAGAAGAAACAAAATGAAAATATAAGATGACACATGAAATTAGATAATAAAAAAAATCATTTTTAATTTCAGCATTATTAATTTTTCAAAATTGTTGAAACTATCGAGAAAATTATTACATTGGAATAGTTAATTCAAATGTCTCCATAATGGTTAATTTGAAAAAAATACTACGTTGGAGGATTGTAACAAAAATATTTAGGAGGATCATTGTCGTGGAGGGAACAACAACCCATAGAGAGAGAGTCACCGAAGAAGGAGAGAGAGAGTCATCATGCTCCATGTTCTCTACTGCAGTCTAGTACCGGAGTAACCAATGAAGTCTAAGCCTTGCCAAAATGACAGACACTTGCAACTTATGAGTCACCATGGACGCCCAATCAAACTGTGCTCCGACGAAGAAAGAGAGAGAGAGAGAGACTTCAGTCGGCGGCAAAAAGGCCAAGCTAGACCGAGACTTGGTGCTCCTGTGGCGCGCTGTCCTCCGACCGTGTCTTTTTCCAAACTGACAGCTTCAAGGCCGACGAGTGAGTCTTTCGCCACTTAGATCCATGTCCAGACTACGACTAGGGGAGAATCCTGGCAGGCTCATTGCCTCTCATTGGTACGCTTCAAACCAGGTTTTGCCCAATAGGAGGATCATTGTCGTCGGTCGACAACTCGCCAATGGCTACAAAGTCTTTCTCCATCCGGACATCCGACTGCTGCACCTAAGAGTCATCCACTTACTCTCTAGGTTGTCAACTTGTTATGCCGAATGTCTGGCTACTGCACCCAAAAGTCATCCCATACCACATCAATTAAAAATTACTGTTATTTAAACCCATATCATATCATTATTAGAAGTACAAGAAATGAGAAACAAATAAAAAGACATATGAGTCAGATCCATATAAATAAATAAAAAACAGTAAAATTGAGAATTTTACAATATGACAAAATAAAAATACTCTAAATACTCTATCCGTAAGATTTTTCTGTCATATTTATATCAAATTCTGTTAGCTTTTTTGTTTATTTTTTTTTTAATATATTATTTCAATCAAATCCAATATGATACCTACGAAGAGGTGGGTGGGTTGGCGTGAGATTCAATCTTAAGAATCTCATTAAATAAGAGGTCGGAGGTTCAAATTTTATACCAACTAAGGGAAGTTATTCTTACCTGTGTGGAGTCTCAAAAACAAGAAATAACATGATCACTATTTTATTCTAAGAAAAAAAAATCATTTGAAAGAAAGTTAAGGAAATATCAAAAAAAAAAAAAAAACAATTATTATAATGTGGACAGTGTCAGTGGGGACAAAAGCATGCTATACATGGCCACCTGACATGTGCAGAAACAAAGCACTTTTAAAAGTGAAAAAAGAGGAAAAAGAGGAGCAAAAAGAGGAATCGCAAACTGTAAAACAAAAAATTCTATTATATAAAAAAATAAAAAAAATAAAAAAAAAAACCTGGAAAGAACAAAAAGGATTTCACACCCAAGACTCGAGAGCTAATTACAGATTTAAAGCCTGCAATTGTACTCGGTCACATTTGATTTAAACAAGAAAGTTTGTTAGCCTTTAATACGAGTAGATTCTTTAAACTTTTCTTTCTTTTCCTTTTTCTTTTTCTTTTTCCTTTTTTTTTAGAGAGTTTCATAAACCGGATTATCATTAAAAGTTCCCAACTCAAAGCACACCTTTGTGACATTTTTGTTTGTCTTCACCATCAATCAACACACTCTATCTAGAACTTGGAAAGTAGTTAAAAATGATTAAATTAAATTAATTCTGGACTTTTTCTTTTCTTCTCCATCTAAGTTGGAATTGTTAATAATTAGATGTAGTGATAATTCTTTTATATTGAGTTATGTATATTTTTGACAGAAAATCACGCACTTCTCAACTTGATTAGCATAATGTATCTGCGTGTCTCAATATGATTGGCTTGATGTCTCTGCGTGAATGTAATAATCGGGCTCCTCACACTTTACCATGGTTATTAGCTATGCAACTTTGAGGTGAAACTTGACCATCCAAGGAATTTCCCCTCTCAGAAATGTTTTTGACAAGACTGTTTAGAACAATTAGGATAGTCTTGGTTTTCCTTCTCCGATTAGTTAACGCCTAAATCTTTGGCAATTAGTCTATTCACAGTACAGCTTTTCCTTGTTTATAGGAGGCATATACACTAGTGTGATTTTACAAAAATGGAAATTGATTAAGTAGATATTTTTACTTCTATTAAAAAAGACAAAAGGCATATCTAAAATCAAACATGCCTGTCTATGAACATGTGCAAGATCAGACATTTAAAATTTTTTTTTTTTTAAAAGAACAACTTTGCCAGAATAAGGTACTCAATGATTAATACACAAAAGGATTTTTTTTTAATGGTCCAAGAGATTCTTCCGGGCACCGTGATGAGAATAAGATAACTTGCATATTTAATTTTAGAACTTATAAATTTCAAACGTCAAAGTTGTATAAATTACGATAAACTTTTAAATTATTAAGGCATATGATAACTAGTATATTTAAATTATGTAAATATCGAACTTTAAACGCTAAAGTTGTAAAAATCATAATAAACTTGTACAACGGTATCAATGCCGTGACGGCACCATAAAAGGACCCTACGCTTTAGCATTCCAAGAGCAAAACAAATCATTTGAAAAAGGAGGGAATCTCAAAGACAACAAAAACTCTACTCTTCTTGTCTAGACCAGTTCCCACTCTTCCCTCCGGTTTTGCACTCCAAACGTACATCCGTAATCTGGATATCCTTTGAGGCAGCCTTGCACATATCATAGACCGTAAGGCCAGCCACGCTCACAGCCGTCAAAGCTTCCATTTCAACTCCAGTTTTCCCAGTCGATGCAGCTTCCCCTTTGATATCCACACTCCAATCCTCGGGATTAAGTGTCAGATCGACGCGAACATGGCTCAGAGTTATGTTGTGACATAATGGAATGAGAGTGCTGGTGTGCTTTGCCCCGCTTATCCCAGCGATTTTCGCCACGCTAAGAACATCTCCCTTGGCAATCTGGTTGGCTAATACCAAATCATACACCTTCTTGCCAAGGATCACCTTGCAACTAGCAATGGCGGTTCTCTTGCTACTTCCTTTGAAAGAAACATCCACCATTTGGGCTTTCCCTGTACTCCCTACATGGGTTAAATGGGTTGCGCTTTCACCCTCTTTCTGAGGAGTCTCGGGTGGTTCTTGAGCTGCGTAATTGTTACTTTCTGAACTGGCTAGATGATTTGAAGGAGGTTCACCAAACACTGATTCAATTTCCTATACCCATGATTTGGAGAAGTGGTCAAAATGTGACAACATAATAAATTTTTAACATCTTAGTTTTAAAATATTCAGATTTCAGATCGGAATAGCCGGGTTTTAATTAGGAAGTGATTACCTTATTGAGCTCCATTATTGCACTTGAGAGATCATGGCTGCTGTTACTGCTGAGAAACCTTCTTGAGTGAGGAAATGCAACTGCTAGCCGCCGAAGAAACATGACCCGCATGACCCAAGTTTATCCTTTAACCGCAAAATAATGAAATTGAAAACTCAATCACCAAATTTCTCTCCTTTCAAACTGGAAAAAATCGAAACCTCCACACACCTAATTCAATCTTAAAAAAAGGAGAAAAAAAACCCCACTTAAACTGAGAATTATATGCATACCAAGTCTCGGTCAGGCATTTTGACAAACACTTAAAAGTCATGTAACTAGACAAATAGAGAGACATTGAAGAAGAAAAATGAAGATCAAAATTAAAATAGAAAGCCAGATTAAGATTTAGAAACTCGTTGGAAAGACAAAATACGAGGTATTTTGCATGATTTTTTTTAAGTCACGTGTTTTGGGATCTTTGCTATTTGCATAAGACAAGACAACAACGTAACCACGTACCTCTGAGGGGGTAGACAACGATTGACTTGGGATGGATTTGGTACACACGGCTAAAGAGAGACAATACACGTTGAGTCCTTGCACGCAAGATGGTTTCGATGGGCCATTGGGAGGCCCAAGAACAAGCCACTATTATAACTATTCAGATCCAAATTTGCCATGACGACAATATACAAAGGTTTTTTTTTTTTTTTTTTGTTTTTTTTTGCAATATACTAGGGGTTAACCATGTGGAATAACAAGGGAAATTGTAATAAATAGCATATTTCATAAGTACCTTTGAAGTTTATAACATATTTTTTAAAAGGTGAGAAATTATAGTATATATTTATGGATAAATTCTTAGATCTTCAAGTAAATCCTTTGATGTTCTAAAAAATGACAGATATATAATTAATTTTTAATAACATATTTATGTTCATGGTTTCATGTTAGAGAGAGAAAGAGAGAGGAGGAGAGAGAGGAAGAAGGATGAGGTTTTCTAGTATTGTTAGTGATAAATTTGGTTATGCTATTTGTTATTATGTTTAAAAATTTGTGTTATAATTTACTATTACTCTTTTCAAAAATGCTCTTTTGCTAGTTTCTCCCGTTTCTCCGAATAAAAATGGGAAAGGAAGTAATTAGAAAAAAAATAAGATTAAAAGGAAAAAAAAAAAAAAGGAATAAATGATTGTTTAGTTATATCAAAGAAAACTTAATAGTCATTTAACACCTTATATGGCATGTTTGGTATGTTAGTCCAAACTAATATTTTCAAACTTTTTTTTATCTTTTTCCCCAAAAATTTTTGTCTTTTTCTCAAAAAGTTTTTTGTCTTTTCTGAAAGTCAACACAATTTACTATTTAAACTTAAAAATCTTAACTCAAACTTACACACCAAACAGGCCCTTAAGATGTTAAGTTTGAATTCTTAATTTTAATTCAAAACAACGAAAGAATAACGGTAAGGATCGTTAACTATGTTACAATTCATTTCTCTTTATAGTGTTTATTATGTCAAGTAATAATAATCTTAAGAAAAAAATTTACAAATTTTTTTATTTATATAGTTAAATAATGATCTAACATGTAATAAAAAATTTGTTAAACGTATATAAGTAAATTTGATATCAATATCAATGTATCTTAACTGGAATCGATACTAAAAAGGATGTAATGATTGGTATTCATCATTTTCATTTCTTATATTGTGTTTGGTAAACACGCCTGAATTGAAGAAAGAAAAAGACCTCATCACTGTAAAAGCACAAAAATATCCAGAATTAATCATGAGCATGACCATTTGTCCCTAGAAGAAAATTGAGAATTCTGTCGCATCTCCCTCCAATAAAGAAATGCTATACTCCACAGACTACAGTTAATCAAAATTCACAAATAAGTGGAAGTAATAATCACGTGCCAATGCATGGAGTGGAGAGTCCTGCGTAGAGAACTAAATGAGAATAAAACTTCTACCTCATGTTTTGTCTAGTGAGAATAAATTGAAAAAAAAAAAAAAATATATATATATATATATATATATCTGTCTAATAATGCTCCTCCAAAATCAACTATTACAGCAATTATATATCTGCTGCACTCTCTCTTATTGTTATAAATTTTTAACAACAGAAATTCATGAGATGCATTTTCCCTATTCACCGTCTTTTTTTTTCTTTTTTTTTTGCATGCGTTTGGTGTGCGGGTTGAAACTGAGCTTTTAAAGTTGGAATTGAGTTAAATTAAATGTATGTTTAGTGAGGCGTTTAAAATATCAAAACTAAAAGTGTAAAAACTTGAAATGTCTTTGGAAAAAAAGTATCATTATGGAACTCGTTTCATTCGTCTCAAAATTCTATATAATTAAAAAAATTCAAGCCATTTAGACTTGTATATCTAAAGTTATGAACTTTTGAAGTTTAAGTTTCAAAAACTGTGAATAGTAAAACTGAAGTTGACTTTTCAGAAGGAAAAAAAATTGAATTTTTTGAGTTTGAATTCAACTAAACCTTATTGCCAAACAAAGGTGAATCATTTTGATTAGTATAGTAATAGTTTGCAGACTGAGCAATGATTTTCAGATTTGCAATCCGGTAAAGGACCAAAACCAGTAAAAAAATGTTTAGGTTTGTTTATCCACTAAGCTGAAGCAGAGGATACACACAATTCAGACCAAAAGAAAGCCCCAAAACAAAATGTCTCTCCATTTTTGGACCTCATTATTATTATAATTTTTTTTAAATCCTGGTAATCGAGCTTAACACGAAGGATAGTTACAACATATAAAAGGCAAAAGCTGGAGTTTACATTTAGTTTCTACATATAACAAAGTTCAAACAAAGGCTCAGCTACTAAATCAGTTAATAGCTAATCCTCTTACATTAGTCAGTTTGAGTTCATAACCAACACTAGGCTTCTTGGATTTCAGTCCATTACCCTTCTGCAACTGATAGCAGCATTTCTGTTTTCCCTTGATTATCGTTTGGAGTCGACCAATTATTATTATTTTCTTTTTTTCTCAAGCTTCCATACTTCTACGATCACCCGATGCGGATCTGAAATTAAAGTATAGAGGCATATAATTAAGGTAAATGATAAATATTTTTCTCGACGAGAGATTTTTAAAATTTCGATTTGACATATGGGGATTAAATTTCAATAAGCGAACTATGTTAAAAAAAAAAAAAAAAAAAAAAAAGGGATAATGTAGTTACAGTGTCCTAAATTTATGCTCTCATTTTATTTGAATCAAAAATTAAAAAAAAAATTAAAAAAAAAAAAAAAAGGAAACATAGTAGAAACATGACATTGTCCGTTAAGATTCTAAATACTCTCTGTTTGTTGGGTGTTTATCAACGTTGAAATTTGTAATTTTGGAGTTTATAAGCCATTTGGACCTATGGTCTTGACTTCATAATCCTTACTTGTTTTATTATTAAAATTTACATGAAACAACCTCCAGGGTTTGTCGATCCAATCACGACCACCTATTTTTGTAAGTTTTTGTTTTTGTTTTTTTTTTTTTTGGGTGAATACCTATTTTTGTAAGTTGCAAAAGGCTCGATATTGCCTTAAACTATCTGCCAGAGCTTGGTACATGAAGCTTGGTGTATTTCTTCTTGATTAGGGCTTCATTATCTGTATCCGATACATCCATGTTTTTGATTCAGTCATGTGCTGGAATATCAATCATATTAGGGCCTATTTGGTTTGTAGGTTTGGCCTATCTTATTTTAGAAATGGGATAAAAACGGTGGTTTGTTTGGACGGTTTAACTCCCCTCGTTTTAGAAACGAGATGGAAAAAAAATTTTCCTTTTTCAGAATCAACTCTCGACTCATTTCCATTTCAAACCTATTGCGGTGAGAAAACTAACCGCTTAATAGCCTCACACAGCATGGTATTTTTTTTGGTCTTCTTGGCTTGGTTTGGGAATTGTGTAGCACTTGGCTCTTTGAGCAATCAATCAATCTGCTTCCAAATAAGTTACTTCCTGCTAAAAGTGGAGCTCTTTTTGGGGTGGACTACATGAGTCTTATGAAAGGGAGCCATAGGTGCTAACACACAGTGAGGTAGGTCCTAGGTCAGTTCGGGCTACAACCCTTTGAGCAGGGCAGTTCTTGAGCTGCTATCTCCGACCCGTCTTCTTTTGCTCTACCATGTGGTACGGTGCAGTTCGTAGTTTGAATTTTCTCAAAAATGGCACTGCATATTTTATTCATGTAGCTTTAAAATATTTAATTTACGATTTACATATGTAGAATTTATTTTTTTTGGTCGTCTTTTTTAGCAACTTGTTTAATGCTTTACTGAATATGTGATTATATATTCTTAGAAAGGAAAAAAAAAAGTCAAAAAACCCTAGTAAAATTCAATTTATTTATTTATTTTTAATAAAAAAACTACGTTAGGTTATGAAAATTTATCAAGGTCCAAGGACACACCGCATAAAATTGATGCGATTTGGTGTTGTTATCTAGATAAGTTTTTCGACCGTGGTTAACAAAATTAATTTAACCGCACTTGTGGTTTGTCGAATAATTTTGATAAATAACCGCCAATTCGTGCATGCTCCATCCAAAAAACATTGGCAAGTAGCTAAGCATATGTTCGATGTCTTCGCGGAACTCCCACACATGGTCTTCATTTGCAACTGTTGATACAAGATTTTAGATTTTCCATCGTGGATGTCTTGTTGGCTTTGAACCTTTGCTCCACGTGGACCTACACCACAAAAAGAGAGAGCTACAGAGTGGGGGGCACTGAAGGGGTGCTCCCCAAGAAAACTCCGATGCTTAAGTCAGACATGGGTCTTATGGAAAAATGAGAATAACTTGATATTGAATGATTAAAGCATAATGAAGGTGTGTTAATGCTTTGTGGTAGCAGGAATTCGATGAAAGTCCACCAGAGTAAATGTAGAGAGAGAGGCAAGTGATAGAGAATTGGAAGAAATCCGATAGGATTAGTCCCTTGAGGAAGTGAGAACCCTTTTCCTTCTCTTAATGAGAGATTTATGAGGAAAGTACCTTAATGACACAAATTTAAAGACAATTACACCAACATGACTCAAAACCAATATGACACAGAGTAAAACTAAAATTTGTGTCATGTTAGTCAAGATGGAGAATTTGCGTCATGTTGGTCAAAGGATGGAAAAAGTAGCTACTTTGGTAATTTTCTCGAGATGATTATTTTTATAGAAAGTAGAGAAGAGAGTGACTTGTGCCTAGAGAGCAAAGTGTAGGGGCCCAAGTGTTTGGAGCCATGGCGTTCCATTCCAAAAAGGAAGCCTATTCCTTAAATATTGTATGGGTACAACAACCACCATGCTCTGATTTCAACATCCTTGGTTATACGGATGGAGATTGGGCTAGATTTTCTGTAATACCAGCTATTTTGTTGTCTACCTTGGATCCAATCTTATCTTCTAGGATAGATTTGACACATAGGTTTGAAAAGGAAAATTTAAAAAGATTCCAATACAAACCGAGAATCTTGTAAGATTGGTATATGAGGAAATGAGTGTGATACGGATTTCGAAAAAGTGAAAAGTTTAAGTTGAATAGGAAACTTTTTGAATTTTTCCTTTCAAACCGATGTGCCAAACATAGCTCTCGTCTTCCTCAAAACAGCATAATGTTTCTGGGTCTAGTACTGAGTCTGAATATCGAGCAATGGCTAATGCAGCATCCAGTGTGTCTTCGATTGAATCTTTCGTGAACTAGCTCTTTGTCCTCTTCGGGTTCCCACTCCTTTGTGACAACATTAGTGAGACCTACCATGCTGCTAATCCCGTACTCCCTTCTCAAATGAAGAGCATCGAGATTGATTTTCATTTTGTTCACGAGAAGGTTGCTCAACAATCTCTTGCAGTTCCTTTTATGCCCTCTGAAAATCCTCTCTGAAACATTTACCACGCCTTTACCACCTGCTCTCTTCATTACTTCTTGAAACAAGCTTATGGTGCTTCCCAGCCCCAGGCACGTATGGGGGTATGTTTGACGATATATTAGACTGTAATATTCTTTGTATTCCCTTCATTATTTTCCTGGCCACTTCTATTTGAGCAATTGAACAGGTCCATGTGTATTGGTTAATTAGGATTCTTTTCTGTAACCCTTTCCCTGTACATTTGATGATATCATAATACAGGAGCATTTACAGAATTTTTCCTCTAGTGTTTTTGTTCTTTTCTTGTCTCTTTTCATTTTCCGTCTTCTCTCATTTATGAAAAAAACTTGAAACAGCTTGGCGGCAAGTAAAAGGAGGAAATCATACGTCAAAACCATAGGGTCTTCCATGTAATAGTTATACTACATCTGGAATTGCGACTATAGCAGCAAAAGAAAATCAGAAAGGGGGAGGAAGGGGAACTTACTTGAGCCTTGTCGTTAGTTGTCTGGCTTCTTTCACAGCCGAACTTACAGCATAAAGCGTAATCTTTTTAACCTGTTTAAACAGGAATATAAGCAGAACTTGGTTGAGTTCTGATAGTTATGAATTACTTGAATTTTGGCAGCCCTATTAGAATAGGACAGCCAAAAGTAATTTAACATGGACAGAAAATTTTCTGAATTACCGAGACATCAAATTCATTGTGTACCTCTAATTTGTCTTCCTTTGCTCTATGGTTCCTTGGTAGCAAACGGAACTCGTCTGTCAGCCGAATGCATTCTTCAACATTGTCAGGAGATACAAAGTCGAGCGCTACCTTTATGCAAGACTGGGAATGGAAAAAAATATTACACTCACAGATAGGAAACTAAATTCACAAGAATATAGTTGTCGTATTAAAATCATCATTCAGGAATTTCACATGGAAAAGGTCTAAAGAAGAGATACCGCGAGATACTTGACTATATCTAGACTTCTACCAAACTTGCTGGAAAGAAAATTATTTTCATTGGATGGTAATTTACTTGTCTATTTCTCACTTGATGAGGACATCCTGCTGGAATGAAAACAGCCTCACCAAGGTATTGCTCAAACGTCCAAGGCTCGACATCTGCATAAAATGGTTATGCATTGATGTCATCATTTCACAGTATATCGCAATTGCTGAGATTAAAAAGGTACAAAAGATTCTTACTGAACTCCTCCTTCAGCTTTTTCTTATGCATCTCATTCAAGAAAAAAGTCTGATCATGAATAGGATGGACAACCTACAAAATGCAGAATTAGCAACCTAACTCCCTTATAGTGCGGGTAATAAGTACCAGCATTGACACTCACCGAGTTAACTGGAATGTTTTTAATATGGCGAAATTCCTTTTTGTGTTTTTCCAAGTAGTCAATTAATTTAGGAACATCCTGCCTGCGAAAGATGTCCCAAACAGCGCCACCATGGACCACATCTTCGCTGGTTTCAGGTGAATTCTTTTTCAAGTTAAGGGTTGAGTCGCTTGAGCCCAGATCATGAACTCCATTATTTTCTGAGCAAGAACTCTCTAAAGTATCTTGCCCATTAAGCACTTCCATCAATTTATCATCGTCAGATCGTGCAACTCCTTGCTGTGCTTGAAGTCCATTCCTTTGGTCACCATAGAGTTCCTGCAGGTCATTAGCTGCATGTTCCTTCTGCATTTTTTCAATCTTCTTACTCTGCCAGGGATAAATCTTCACCCTAGTTGTGTGCATCATAACATTTACCTAAACCAGAATCAAATAACAAATTTGCAGTGTTTCTGAATTACCATGCCAAGAAAGTATAAATAGAGCTAAATCAAATTTAAAGGAGGATAATTAATAAAGAAGGGGAAGACCATCAAAGCAAGAATGAGTGTCAATCTAAAATAAACATATTTATGCATTTAAACCCATATTTTTGCAGGAAGTTAAAAGGTTTCATTGTAAAAACTAAGCAAGCCATGCTGGAAAAGCAATCTTATAAGGGGCATGACTCCGAAGCTTAAGCAAGATTTATATGGTGAAAATGGATAGTTTAGCATCAAATTATTACCGCATCAGACATATCACAGTGAAGCTTTGTAACTGAGTCACCTCTGCCAAGCTCCTTAGGGAATCCATATGCTATATATGTTTTGGGCCCCAAATCAGGTTTCAGTGATTCATTGGGAAGCCTTGTGGCAAGATTGAGCAGACCTGATTTTGGATCAGTATAGTCTCTATAAGGGAGTGCTGCGATAAATTCTGCACCATGCCTTGGTAAACGCTCCTCAAAGAGAGTTGATGATGGCCAATCCTTCAACTTCAACATCTCTGGCCACCTATTTTTATGCATACGGCCATCCAAGTAGCCCATGAAAAATTGGTGAATATTGATCTCAACCTGCAGAATAATCGGATTTAAATGTTATAATTATCATTATTATTTATTGTTTTGAAGGAATGTACTTCATAGCGGCATGTATGATAAATTTGCTCCTACGCTGTAGCCTAGTTGATTAATTTAGTTTTCTGACCTCACACCAATCCAAGCAATCAATGGCCTTTACACTTTTTGTCTCCTCTTTGAACTTAACATTTGCACCAGTTTCTCTAAAAGCCCTCCACATTACCATAGGCTCCCAGCTAAGACCAGATGTTTTGTCAAGAACGTTTCTGACAATCACAGGCTCCCCCTTCATCCAGTGCTTCTGAAAATGCTCAATTTCATTTTCACCGATGTCAACGGCACTCGGACAATATAGGAAGTTATCATATTCATTTTCCCTGAAAGCTGTCAGTCTCACTTCAGATTGTGTGTCTCTTTTCTCACCAGAACCGTTTGGCTGGCACTGAGAACATCCTTCCGAAAGATCAATGTCTTGCAACTTGAAATTACTAGTAAGCTCCTCTGCATTCTCTAACAAATTCTTCATCCACTTAGCTTTAAAAATGCGTCTCAGTTCCAATAAAGCAGTCCCACAACCTCCACGACCTTTTGGAGGGCATGGAATGCTACCGTCAGTGTTTGCTTTCCAATCTGGAAAGTGATGAGGCATGGCATCAGAAACATCATCAGAATCATGGTTGACTTGTCTCTCCCACCCATGTCTTTTCTTTTCTGCAACAGCAACCTGCTCACTATCACTCACTTGACCATGAGATCTTTCAACAAATTGTTGGCGGGATGTTTCGGCTTCGTTACCTCCTGGTTGGCGATCTTCCCTTAGCTCTTGACAACAAGTAAGACACAGATCATACGAACAACTGGGATTGGTGCAGCTTCTGAGGAAACCAACAATGGATGTACTACAATTGTCGCTGTCATAACAGAAAACTTGCGTGGTCATGACAATGGTAAATATTATAAAGCACATAGTGCAAACGCATCACATAGATAAATAGCCCCTGAGACGATAGTACTCAAAATAGAGGACATCTCTATGGCTATATCCATAAAAGTCAATAATAAGTTGTAATTGATAACAGAACGACCGGATCTGTTTTATCCAAGTAATTTCCAAAAAGTCTGAACTTACCAATACAAACGCTCAATTTTGTCCAGTTTAATTCTCTCTACGTTATTTTCTGTCATTTGAACACCAGAACCTGAAAAACAAAGAAGTCCCATAAATTAAAATTAGTTCAACAAGTAAGGAAGTCAAATTTCCCCTTACTATATAAAAGTTA
This sequence comes from Ficus erecta, assembly GCA_008635985.1. Taxonomy (NCBI): domain Eukaryota; kingdom Viridiplantae; phylum Streptophyta; class Magnoliopsida; order Rosales; family Moraceae; genus Ficus; species Ficus erecta. The sequence continues at coordinate 301,609 of BKCH01001491.1, forward strand.
AAACAACCACCTTTAATTTTAGCTTCAATCTCTAGTTCGGAACTCTGCTCCCTATAGATATGCCTAAGAACAGGTATAGCTTTATACAGCAAATACTGCAGCCGCTGCAATTTCGTTCCCGCATCAATCTTGCTATTATAAGGCTGTCAAAAGAAGAATGAAATCCTTGGGATAAGGCTATGCTGACAAGAACAAAATGCTGAATAGCCTTTAAAGTGAGACAAGGAGAAACCACCTTCACAACCGGAACCTCCCTCATGCAAGCTTTGCAATTGCAGTTTCCGCAACAAAAAGGGCATGAAGTCTGAACTTCCTCCCTTGTCTTTCCAGGGTACCTAATTCCATATCGAAAATATTTATCCAAACTTTGCATAAAAGTTTTCAAGTTCATGAACTAACATACATATATACTAAATGATTCAGATCTGACAGTTAAAACATTCTATTCAAAATTTAAAACAACTAGTTGATTTAAATTTAACTTTCTATTAGAATCTTGTAACATGGTATTAATTAAAATATTAGTGTAAAGGACAAGTATCACTTAAAAATGATACATTAGAATCAGTTATCAACTGGTTGTTACGTTACTGTATTACATGTGTCGTTTCATAAAAGTGCCGGACAATGGGTATATACACATATTTGTATAGACATAATCAAAGGGTTTGAACTACATAAGCTCAGAAGTGGAATTAGGATCTTCTGGGTCTTGAAAAGAATTATTTCTTCAAAAAAAAACTTACCATCTTTCAAGACATTCAAAACAATAACGCTTTCTTCCACATTTGGAACAATGGACAACTCCACTCTTGTTGTTCCTCTGACACTGATGACACATCAAACTCCCACTCTCCTTGCTCTTCCTGCATTTATCACCATTTTCCTGATAGAAAAACTAACCTAAATCAAACCATAACCAAGCATTTTCCACACAGATCATATCAATTCCCAAAAAAAACAAAAAAAAATCTCAAATTGGAAAGAAAGACCTACCTTTTCAGTCGAATTTCCCTCTTGTTCATCGGATTTCACCGATCTCCGAGATTTAGCCTCATCTTCCTTAGCACGAACCGGGCGAGTCGATTTCTTCTGACGAAAACTCGCCAGGACCATTTCCGACTCGGACTCGCTCGCGTCGCTATCCGTTTCATGGCTTACCTTAATTCTCCTCTCTCTCGTCCTCTTCCTCGGCGTCGGCGTAGTCGTCGGAGTCGCCATCGTCGTCGTCGTCGTCGTCTTGGATTTGGTGGCGTCCCCTTTCGCTCTCTGAAATCGCTTTTTCTGGTTCGCAAACTGCGCCAAGTGCTTCTCGCAGTACCCCTCCCCGTCCGCCGCCGTCTGGCCGCACCGCCAACTGGCTCCGTCGTTTCTCCTGCACCGCCGATCCTTAGCCGACTCCATGGTTCCGCCGATCGGGATTACCAGTTTTTTTTTTTTTTTTGGTTTTCCTGTAAAATTGAGTGAGGAGGCTCCGCCGATCTGGATTACTGGGTTTTTTTTTTTTTTTTTTTTTTTTGGTTTTCCTGTAAAATTGAGTGAGGAAAGTTCAGGTATTTTAGTACGATAGATAAATAATGTCAGAGCTAAAAGAAATAAAAAGATTTATTTTTTTCTTTTTTAATTTTTGGGAAGGGATTTAATTAGTTTTTTTTTTATGTAATGCTGAGGTAAGCCTGTCACCGAATTCTCTGAGAATTGCGTGCTCCTAAATGTGTTCAGCTTTTGTTTTTCTTTTAGAATTTTTGTTTCTTTTAGGAAAATTATTTCTAGTGAATTGTGTTTTTCTTTTTTGTTTTTTTTTTTAGCGGGAATATATGATAGAGCCCTTTTTTAGACCGTTAAGATTCAATCGAACGGTTAAAACATTGATAGTGTACGATATTTATCGTACACCTTACCTCACATAATCCTTCTCACCCAAACTCTTCTCCGTCGCCGGCGACTCACTCCCGACGCCGGCGAACCACCTCCGGCATCCCCAGCCCCGGCCGCCGGCGACCCATTTTCTCTCTCTTCCCCTTTCTCTCTCTTTTCTTCTCTCTTCCCCTTTCTCTCTCTTCTCCTCTCCCCCGACGCCGGCGACCCACTCCGGCCACTCCGGCCCCTCCACCACCGGTCCTAGCCCCGGCCGGCCGGCCGCCGGCGACCTCCGTCTCTCTCTTCCCCTTTCTCTCTCTTCTCTCTCTCCCTCTTCCCCTCTCTCTCTTCCCCTTTCTCTCTCTTCCCCTCTCTCTCCCCGCCGCCCCCCACCCCAGCCCCCCTGATACCACCCCCCAGCCTCCCCCACCCCCTGCCCCCCCGGCCCCCCCACAAACCGCCCGGCCCCAAGCCCCGGCCGCCCCACCCAGCGCCCGGTCCAGCCGGCGACCCCACCCCGCTCTCTTCTTCCCTTTCTCTCTCGTCTCTCTTCTCTCTCTTCCCCTTTGTCTCTCTCGTCTCTTCTCCCGCGACCCCCCCAGCCCCGGGCCCCCTACCCAGCTCAGGCCCCAGCCCCTGCCAACCCCCACCCCAGCCCGGCCCCCCCACCAACCGGCGTCCAGCCCCGGCCGCCCCCCACTCCCCCTCTCTCTCTT